>JAVQJF010006622.1:0-44080 GCA_036023855.1 Gadopsis marmoratus
ATATATATATATATATATATATATATATATAAATATATATTTATATATATGAATGAATGAATGGATGGTTGTTAAGTGGCCAGAACTGACCAACAGATTGACCAACACTGGCATCCATAGAGTCACGCAGCTCGCAAATAGAAATGTTTTTCTGTTTATAATTCATACGTCTCTTCATCATCTGTTAAAAAAAAAACAACCAGAAATTAAAACAGAAAATCATAACAATGAGCAGAGTGTTTAGTGGATGCTTGATGATTAGTGTGTCTCCAGAGGAGGCCTGTATGACGTGTTGACTTTCCCACTGGGCTGCACATACTGCAGTCAGGCGGAACTTGGCGCAATCTAGATGCCTCACATAACAGGTGCCATAAAGGATAAAGAAGGGGCCAAAGAGGCACCCAGGCACCGTTTGTTCCCCTCTGTGCACCATCACCCAGGAGGCAGAGGCAGAGGCAAGCAGATGTTGTGTGTTTCCAGCCTCAGAACCTATTCTAATCAACAGAATCATCTCTGGGGTTAAAGCCAGCTGAATCTGATCTGCCTTCATATCTGAGCCCGCTGAATGTGACAATTGGCTGTTAAACCCACTGTGTAATGGTGCAGATGGGAGATGTGCCTGTGTGTGTGGATATTTGCGTGGATGTGTGTGCTGAAGACTCAAACTGAGCCAGAAATGTCGCCGCTACTCTAGATCTACAAAAGTCAAGATGTTTGGTTTTGTTTTTTTGTCTTCACGGGTATGTGCGAACGATATAATCCTTTGACTTTTAATAGAGCTGTCTTTTTCCCACTCCATTTCATTGCTTAATGGTGTCAATCATGACACCCTGCATTTATTGTGTAAAAGTGTGCCCGTGCAAAACAAAAACACCATACGGCAGCTCTATATAAACAGCTGTACTCGCAGGCTTAGCCGTTTGCTGTATCGAACAAACAGCAAAGCGCTAACTGAGGAGAGAGAACTTTGTTTTCCTTCTATCCCGATGACTTTGGCAGACTATCTCATCCTCCGTGTCCCTGATATTTCATTGCTTTGTTCAACTCAGAGGAGAGGGATTAGAGAGTTCTGGGTGTCGGCATGTATCTGTCTGTCGCTGTCTACCAGTCCTCGTAGCCTGACAGCTGCTCTGAGCCCCAAACAATGCTTCCTCCACTAACAAACGCACCCAGCTGACTATCACTGGAATATCATACAGACATATTGCACAGTGAGTACAGTTCGGCTCTGTGCGGTGTGAGTCTCATGTACTCTCTTTCTTCCCCTTTCCCTCGCCTCTTGCACTCTGTCCATCTTTCTCCCATCTCCTCCAATGCCTCTTGAGCTTCGAGGAGCTCATTTAGGCTGACGTGGGGAAGACAGGCCCTCGGATATGCCCACTGGTCATGGCAGAGAATGAACACTGGCAAACAGAGTTCTTTGACAACGCTCCCAGTCGGTTGCCAAACTGTTTGTCTCGCCCTATAAGTGGGATTTTGCTACTGTACTTGACTTATAGTATGCCCAATTTAACATTCATGAGGCGTAATGATCGCCCCAATGCTTGGAGAAAGTAGAGATTTAGTAGAGTACTTTAAGAAAGTAAGTAAAGTGAGTAAGGGACAAAGTGGGAAAATAATATGAGAAAAAAGGGGAATGAAAGGACATTTGCTGGCATTAGCTCCTACTTACTATTCAACAAACTCCCCCCCTAACCTGAGAATTCTGTCAGCAAATAACAGCAACAATACTCTCATAAAGATGCAACCTCCAGTGTTGTCTGGGCCTTCTTTTGTCACAAACACCTTTGTGAGGAGTGTTGCAAGCTCACACAGAGTATCTGGGCTCAGATTCCTGGCTCATTAGAGTTGATCATAATGAGACGGCTGCCTTTGACTACATCTCCAGGTCCCAAAGTTTTAAAAATCAAAGTGAATCACAAAAAAGAACCCCCAATTATTTCAGCGGAGGTAAACATCTGAAACGTCAAGCCAGAAAACACTGAGTGACAACCATTTAGGCCTCATGCTCGAAATTAGAGGAAGTGTTTGTACTGTCTCGCCAAATAGTTTCCCACTTCTGAAGGTGCAAAAGTACAGAGGAACGGTGGGGGAATTACAGCTGAGGCAGAGCTG
Source organism: Gadopsis marmoratus (assembly GCA_036023855.1). Classification (NCBI taxonomy): domain Eukaryota; kingdom Metazoa; phylum Chordata; class Actinopteri; order Centrarchiformes; family Percichthyidae; genus Gadopsis; species Gadopsis marmoratus. The sequence continues at coordinate 2,116 of JAVQJF010006622.1, forward strand.
TGAGGCTGCTCACCTCTTCCCGGCTGTCCTGAGGTGTTAAGAGCCAGGAACTGAATAAGTTAGGCAGAAAAACGTCAAACGAGCTCCATCAGCCCTTTCTGGCTTTCTTTCTATTTTCTCTATGGTTGGAGTGAGGAACAGCGAGAAAGCTTTCATACGGTTCCCGCCCTGTGTAGACACCTTAAATATAACAAAGACAGGCAAAATAACAGCCAAACGTCCTACTGCTTCAAGGTAGTGATGTGTGTAATAAAGGGTCTGGAAGGTACCGTAAGTCTTTCGGTCATCAGGCCTCGAGCTTTAGGATGGTTAATCTCAAAGTGCAGAAGGCTCAAACCTGCTACAAATCATTATAATGACTAAACTACAGTAGTTATACAGGAAATAAGGTTAATAATAACATAGTTAAAGACACAGGGAAATCACAAGGGCATTAATTAAGGCTTCAATACGCATCCGGTAGTCAGATGGTCTAAGAGTGCCTGAAACACCTCCTCACATTAACACCCACATTACACCACGAATGCCTTCAAAACCACAAACATCAACGGCATGCTGGCCAAAGTCCTTACAATTCATTATCTGGGAACCAGATACATGGTGAGATATTTCACTGGATAAGAGAAAACGTTGAGGTAGATGGATTTCCATGAAATGTGGTACAGGCCTTTATGTCTGCCTCAGGATGAACTGTAATAGCTTTGGAGATCCCCCGGCCATCCACTACCATTACGTAAATATTAGGAGCTGAGTGCATCGAGATAAACAGTCAGTGGCGCTTATTCTCCAGTCAAGTGCCATTAAACCGTTGCAGAAGAAGACGGTGCAATGAGAAATGTCAAACCTCAAATGTTAAAAACGACGGAAAACGTGACGGAAATATGTCATTTACGTTTGCTTCATGTGTTCATTTGGAGGAAGGATACAGTCTCCTCTCCAGTGGAGCAGAAGCTTCACAGGACGCGTAAGTCCCATTGCTTCACGTATGTCATGTTTTCGTCCATACACCGACTTTTTCTACCTCGGCCAAAAAAACCTTAATCATGTTGGTGACCCCTTTTCATTTGTCCAATACGACCAAATATGTGCAAAACTAGTGACACTCCCAGTTACAGCTGTACTTTGCGTTTGGTGCCAATTGGCCCATTTTTGCACCCTAAGACGCCAAACTAAGATGGTTAACAAGGTAAACAGTATACCTGCTAAAGCGTGTTAACATTGGCATTGTGTGCATGTTAGCAAGTTGAGCATCTAGCTCAAAGTACAGTTGCGTCTAAATACAGCCTCACAGAGCTGCTAGCTTAGATGTAGAATCCCTCTTTTTGGAACACTGCTGCCCTGATTGTCCATCTGCTGTCAATCTCTGCCTGCAAAGACTGCTGTGCCATTTTAACCTACTTACCTACTACGATCACCTACTTTTGCTTTAGACATAGTATTTTGAGCCGCTGCAATATAAGAAATATTAATACATGCAGCTTTAAAAAGGTGAATATGAAATAGTTACTATGTTTATATATGACCTATGTATTTTGTACATTGTGTTATAATAGTATAGTATAAGCTCAGAGCTGCCTTTGTGAACTCCTAGATGGATTTATGAAATATGAAGTTCCTATAGATGAGTGGCTTTAAAGCATTAATTATACAATGGAATGTGTTAAATGAGAAAAGTCTGCCCTCCATGAAACTGTGGAGGATTTTGACAGAAACATCGCCCCAAAAGCTTCTCCCTCGGCAGCCTTCGCGCTCTGATATTATATTCATTTTCATACATTAAATCATCACTAACACCCGTGGAAGTGCAAATCCATTCTATTTTCTGTCACACTTATTTCAAACTTATTCCTAGCTTTCAGACCCAGCTCTTAAATCAATAATAATTTAGATGAGAAATTAGTGACAGAAGCCTGGCTCTTTCCACATGGGAAGCAGAGCTGTAAAAACAGAGAGAATCAAGGCAAAATATTTAACTCCTTGTCTGAAATGGGCAGGAGAGTGATTTCGATTTAACTTCTGACATTCAATTGTGAAAAGATTAAACTGAGGTCATTCTTCTAAAAAGAATGTCTATGCAGATAAACCCGCCTTGCATGCTTTCTAACAGTGTGTCACCTGGAATATGTTGGAGAGGTCTCGCAGGTTGAAGATGTAGTGGAACTTGACTGCGGTGGGGAGAAAGGTGGAGGACATGCGCTGGTGCAGGGCCAGGGCTAACTGGACCGTGGTGGGGCAGCTCTTCTGCAGCGCGGCGTTGAAGCCCTCTCCCCTCAGGTGCTGAGACAGGATGGAGGTGTAGATGGTGCTCAAGGCCTCGGCTCCGGGGAACGACAGGGCAAAGACAGAGAAGTGCCGCTATGGAGGGAGCAGCATAAACAAGGCAACGGTCAACGTGCTGTTCCCCACTAATGATGCAGTCCGTTATCTCCCGGACTGAAAGCAGGGGTCACCTTGTGGGCGTCTGCAGCAGTAAGTGAAGAGGGACAGTCGCTCAGGCAAGTGTGCCTTTTAAATTCAAATATGACCATCTTTAGGTAACCTATAATTATAGCTCTCCTTCAAAAAAGTAGTACGTTAAGTCAAACTTGGGTCAATGAGTACATACTGTATATCCCAGTATCCGATCTTTGATCATATACTGTGCACTTTATTATAAGCTGATTCCACTTATGATCACTGTCCGTCTGCGCAGTGTATTCGTTGCCAATCAGTTATGTCCACTACAGTTTGAGTAGCTTAGGATGAGCCTCATTTTCTTAATGGCTACCAAGGGCAAAAAAAAAAAAAAAAAGGCCAATTAAGGTGTCTTAAATTTGCATGTCAGAAGACGCACTGCTGCTGATGTTAAACAGCGTTTCTGAGCGGCATGAACAGGCTCATGGCTTTTTCAATATGTTGTCGATTTCAGATGTGCTTTTAACACCTTTCAGCTTAACCTGCTGTTTCATAAATTAACAGATCTCAGCGTCAACGCCAACCTAATTGTGGCTTGTGAATAATTTTTTTTAAAAAACTAGTTTAAAGTAAATTCTATAATCGAGAGTCTCAAGACTGCAATCCTATCACCTGTTCTCCAGACTTCACACAAATCAATGCCAGTCCTCTCAGACAACCATACTGTTTAAAAAAAAATATGATATCAACTCTACTTGGTATTTTGAGAAAGATTTTAATCAGATGGTGCAAGGATAACTAAATTCAGGTCAATGTAAAAAAACAAGGATATGGTGATATTAAACGTGAAAATTCGGATACACTCTTGACTTGGATTGACGGTGAATTAGCTGAAAGGCTCTGTAAATGCCATGGAATAGACGGAATCATCCAAAAGACTCCAGCAATGAATGCAGTTTAGAATGGATCATGTCCTTCAGCGTTTTGACTGTTCGTGTTGAACAGACGTCAGTAGTGCAGCTTCATAATGACCTTAGTGTCTATAAGATACAGTTTGCGTGGAGTAAGATCAAAACTGCATTCCTTGGTTCCTGCTGCAGTCACAGCATTTAACAGCAACAGACATCTGTGCAATCAACTGCTGTAGTCTACATTTTATTTGTGTAGATCGGAGAAGGGCATTTTTATTTACGGAGAATATGTAGGGAGAACACAGTGGAGCTGTCTGCGTCATATCCAATGTGATTTGGGATGACTAGCTAACCCTGCCCATCATATAAAACCACACCAGACCTTTAGCTCAAGAGTCGTCGCGATATTATGGGTCAGATGTGTGTGTTTGAAAGTCAGATGGCAAAACGTTTGTATTTCCAGAGAGCATGTTTGAGGTGTAATGTATTAACGTCCTCCTCCTGATCTGAGGGAGGTGTGGGCGGAGGCCAACGGTCCTCCAGAACTCCTATCACGTGTGTATTCACTAAGCCCCACCCACTTTTGAGCGATAGAATCAAATCTCAAAAATTTGGTTTCTCTTGTAACTAAACCCGGCCACAGACAGCGTTCTGGTTTCTTGAAATATGTCACACGATGGAAGCTGAAGACGCTCAGCTGTCCAGCTCACTGTGACTTGTCAGCACCTTCCAGTGGACAGACTATGCTTCTAAATGACCTCGGACACAGTATATTTGGAGATCGATGTTGGATTTGTGGTCACATACTGCAGTGGCACGGTTTATTCAGAGTTTAACGGCGTTTTCAGGTTTCTGCAACCAAAATGTTATACTTTGATGGCACACATCCAAAAAACTGATAATAACCAGGATGCAGAATTATCGCGGCATCCACCGTTGTCGTGCTCAAAAGTTAAGATACATCAGATCAGTCTGAGATATTGCACAAAAACAAGAACGAGCAAATAATGTGCCACCGGGCAAACCGGGATAATTTCCTAAATGCTGAAACATAATGTTGAGACACGCCGTAATTGACTTCCTGTCTAAATCCAATCAACTGTGCACGAATGGCCACGCAAACGAATCAGCGGACAAATGAACAAACAAATAGGCAACAAAAACATGACTGCAGACAAACAGCACACCACAAAAATTACAAATGAACAAATAAATGAATGTAGGAGCAGAACATGATGTCGCCTAACCGCGTAACCGGAGGCAAATACAGAGAGAAGACGGTCTTTGAGAGCAAGAAAGTGCAAGGGGAATAAGTGCACATGTAACCTTAGCAGTTGCATAACCAGTGGAACACAATGTGCTGTGAGGACAGGCTGCTGCGCGTGCGCGTACCTGCAGTCGTGGATTGATGGTGAAGCTGCCGGCTGTGGGGTTCATGCAGGACACATATTGAACGTTGTGTATTTCCTTCAAAAGCAGCTTATTACGGTCATACCTGGGCGTACACGCACACAAACATGCAGGGGGGGAAAAAATCATCATTTAACAACCTCGCATGCACACAAACGCCCTGGCTCTCACTCACACACGCTTCCCCGATATGGACGCCTCAGCTCCCACTTAAGCTGGCGTCGCAGCATCCTTCCTCTCAATTTCATACCTGAAATGCTGCCAGCGTATCTCTAATGGGCTGACCGTGTCTAAGCCAGCCGGCCTGTGTCTGACGCAGTGGAACCATGTTCAGAAAGGCCTCGCAAAATCCTTTTAAGAGGAATCATACAACCCTGAACTCACATTTGACTTTTGACACATAAACGTTGTAGGACAATGGGCAGGGATCTGTCTGAATACTGAAAAAGGAAGATGTTTTCAGTAGAGAGGCTGTTCCATCCGAATTATTAGGGTATTACACCTATCAGCTGCTGGCACTCTATTACCTAAATTATCCGTTTCTATGTTAATACACAGAGAATTTGTCTGAAACTGTCCATCACTTAAGCAGTTAAAGTGAGTAACTAGCTGCGAAAGACAAAGTCTACCCATAATGTCACCCTCTCTAAACTGCACAGGCTTGTACTCATGTTTGCTCACATTGCATAGCTGCATGTTAATTAAATATCCTTACCAGTGGTTGTAGTCCATGTGTTGGCGTATGAGTGTGTGAGGTTGCACCGTGCCATATGCATCCACCTCGGGCATATTCATGTCGTCTATGAAGTAGATCAGCCTTCTGCTGCCTGGAGGTCCATAGTTGCGCCCTGCTTTCTTCTCGAGGGGCTTTTCCAACACCGCTGCGAAGGAGAGGATCAGAAGAGCCGAGAGCGGAAATGCAGGAAAGACCGTGAGAAAGGTGTGATTGAATAGCAACATTCATGGAGCCAGTGTCGGGGAAAAAAGGGGTTTGTGGGAATAATGTGCAGGGCCACGAGAGGCTCGACATGTAGAAAATAATAATAATAATAATAATTTTAAAAAAAGTCTACACAGAAGTTGGATTCTTTTGTTTTGCCTTTGCTTTTTATATTTTGAAATATTGTGTAGTTTAAATGTTTTAGGCTTCTAAATAATATTCACATGTAACAGTCTGGGGGGGGGAACCACATATGAGGGGTCAGAGTAAACATTTCTTTGTATTAAGGGTTCGCTGTTGCAATTTTCATGGCATTATTCTACGGCCAAGAAAACAGCAGCAAATTTGAAAACCACCATCTCTTTAAAAAAAACAAAAATCAAAACGTCTTTGGCTAATGTGGAGTCAAAACATGTATATTTAAATAGTCCAAAATCAAGAGGTGTCTTAGGGGACCATTCCACTATGCCTTGTTTCAGACCTCTGAATCACCTTCTACATCTGTGACACTCAGACTGAATTCTGCCAGTTGGAGAAACAAATTCGACATTTGGTTTCACTTCTGTAAACAGGGAGTTTAAGTGGGAGGAGTTCCAATATAGAAAATAAACGACATGATCATATTCCATATTGTATATATTGGAACACCTCAGAGTGCGTTACTGTGCCACAGTTACTGTACATGCAGCCTAATGTACAGTAGGAACTACCGAGCACTGATTTAGTTTGAACTTTAATCAATCAATGTAATCCTGATACACAACTTTAACACACACCTGCCAGGCAATAAGAAAGAAATTCTTCACATGGCCTGATGTACAAATGCATGGTTCCTACCTTGGAGCATAGCAGACGTGGTGTAATAGTTAAACGGGACATTTTTAATCATGCATTTCTCTGCGTCCAACGATCCCAGCTTGTCCCCAACCAGAACAGACTTCCCTGTCCCAGCGTTCCCAACCAACATGACGGGCCGGCGATGTTCGAGGAGGCGGTCCATGAAGTAACGAACTCGAATGGTCTCTGTAGTGTGGACCAGACACGCCTGCACATGGGAAACAAACGTATATATATATAAAATAAACATACAGTGTGTGCACAATCCCTGTTAAAATATGAATATATTAAAGGATTATAGGGCTGCAACTAATGATTCATTTTTTTTCCAATTAGTTCAAATAATATTCTTTTTTTAAACACAAACAAATAACAAAGATTTTTTTTTAAAGATCCCTTAAATGTGGTTATCAAAGAATTGTGACCAAAATATGTAGTGAGCTGGACTTTTTGCTGTTTCAGAATTAGCTCAAACATGTCTTCAGCATTTTTGTACTGCAGCTTCTTACGATTTATTGCCGATCCCTTAACTCAATACCAAAATAACTGTGGTACATTATAATCAGTTGGTGATATTGACAGTGCTGGTCGGACAGGCTCTATGCATGACTTACAGCTCCATTCATCTTGGAATTATTTGGAGTTGTGCTTTTAGCCACCTCACAAATGTAGTCCTATGTTTCAGTTTCACTTCAACAACTCTCGAGGGACATGTCCCAGTAGTGCTCCAGCCAGTCGCTAATTTGTCTGTCGGACCTCAGGTACTGGGCAGAATGTGTACAGAGGGCCTATTAGAACTTCTTCATTGAAAACAGCTGCCTCTGCTGCTAGAAGACAGGTTGATGAGCTCAGCGAGAGCGAACCAAAACAGTAACGGTTACCAAAGCAGTCAGCTGAAAGATGCTAAATAGGTTTGTAGAACAACTTCAGATTATACTATATAGTATGTAAGTATATGTACTGTAAGAATAATCTAACCAATTGTTAACATAAACAATTATTAGTGCAGCTTTAAACCATTAATAGATTATCAAAATGTGTATGTAATGTAATTTAAGAATAAATCCAGTGATAGAATTGGTGTAATTCCACCAAAATCCTGAATATACCTTGAATACTCTAAAACGACTTGTCGTACCTGAAGTGGTGTATCTGTATCCATCTCAAACTTGGGCACCATCTTGGACCAGGGCTCAAACTTCTTGCTTTCGGGGTCGATGTAGTAATCAAACACGGTGCCCTGGGATGGGAACTTGATGGTTTTGAACTCGGCCACCCACCACTTGCTGAACTCCACTCTGTAGTCGACCAGCTACACTCACACAGAGACACAGAGGGTAGGCGGGCGGTCAATACTCTGCAATGACTTCCTCTCCGCTCCCCCCCCCACCCATACAGTAGCTATGGATCTGTGCGTTTGATTTACAATGGTGTGAATACAAACCAGAGGACAAATAAACGGTGACAACATAGAGATACAGTCAGAGCAGCTGAAGGGTAGAAAATGAGAGATGGCAGGCCTATCTATCCATCTGTCGGATTCAGACAGTGAAGTAGCCTCATCACCTGCTGGCTGGCAGTTCCTCGCCTTCCTCTCTGCCTCCCCACCCCTTGGTACCTGTCTCCTCTATTCACTACCAACTCTCCAGTCAATAAAACCACTTAGCATTTAAATGCATCTGTGATGGAAAAATAAAGTGGAGTACATTTGTACCGAGGGGAGAGCAGTTTAATCCCATAACTTAGATGGACGCGCTTACTGTACGGCATTAACTGGATTGCTTAGCAACTACTCGCCACGACTCTCCTGCTGATTTAAATTCAGCCAGCCTGTGTGTTGTCGAGCGGGAATGGAGTCCACTTCATTTTCAGATGGAGATCTCTCCCTTTTCAAAAAAAAAAACCCCCCAAAAAAACCCTGCCATTTCTTCAACTGAAAATAACTTTCAAATGACTTCTCATAAATAGAGACACAAAGTTGAGTTGCATAAGAGCCATCAGGGCTTGAATAATAGTACCAAGGAATACCCATAATGCAAGTGCAAAAATCTCTTTGTGGGAGGAGGAAAAAAAAATAATAATTTGGCTGTTTTAGTTGTGTCCCATTCTTTTTCCCTCTTTATGCAACCACTTAGCAAGCGTCTCGCATGCCCAGAGGCCCACCTGGTCCTGGAACATGGCTCCCCCAAAGGCCCAGACCGCAGCAAAGACAAAATAGAGCTCATAAAGTTCCTTTGCACAGTCTGGCGGGGTGTTTTCTGGAGTTAGTAGACACTCGAGCAAGTAGCACAGCATCTGGACCATGCTCTGCTCAGGGATAGGGATGATCTTCTTAAACCTGAGCAAAGAGAGACACGTTAACATGTTGTGGATTTCTTATCACTGGACTCGAGCATTACCACTGACAAACAACACTCGCTTTATGTCATTTTGAATTGTGTCATACATTGTATACCAGGAAAATAAAAACCACAGTATCGTTTGACAAAACAATATTCAATTACGTTTGCTTCCAAGAAAGAGGATGACAAATGTATCTATGAATATCTATGTGGCACTGTGGTGCTGTACAGTGGGGCATTTTCTGTTTTTTTGGCCTAGCAATGAGGACAAAATATTCCTCCTCTCTGTCTCCCTCCTCTGCTTCCTGTTTTTGTCGTCTGCTCCAGTAGCAGTGGTGATGGAGGTGTTGGAGGAGGCGAGCGGTCCTGTACAATAGAATGCAGGATGGCATCCAGTTCTTCTGAGTCAGTCGCTGTTTGCTGCGGCCCACCTTTGCACAGTCCCTCCCCAACATCCTGCGTGAACTGGACATGACTGTAGCCACGTCGCCTCAGTGACTCCTCACAGAGCTGCCGAGGGGAGATGCGCTACCTTGATCTGAGGGCATCCAGGCAAGAGGGGAGGTACTTGTCGAACAGTATGGTCAGGTTGGCCTTCTCTGACTGGACCTCCCTCCTGTCGATCCAGCTGGACACCGAAGGGTTCCAGCCGAGGTCTGCTGGGTTTATGTACAGGATGCCTGGGAAGACAAACAGGGAATAGAACACATTCACTCATTACAGTAGCTGCAAACACAGCTGAATTAACCCGTTAAGGTTCCCCGGGGAAAGGAATGTGTTGCTGGGCCCCTTTTGATCTCCCCACATCCTGCCTGTGTGTGCGCCACGTCACCACTGCCACCCAAACTGTATTCATATGATAGAATGCTACATGGCCTCAGGGTTTCTGCGTATCAGTTAGCTTGAGGCAATTTTTTAGCATGTTTTAGCATTTCGAGAGCACCCAGCTTCCCTATCGTGACGTGTTTCTGAGTGAAACCGGACAGGCAGGCGGGACATAACGTTGGGAGGAAGTTGATTTGAACGGGGATGCCCGGGGATGTGATAAAAAAAAGGGGTAAAAAAAGATATAAAAAGGCAGTTTTCATTTAATCTCAACTTTAAAGTTTTAAAACAAAATTTTGCCACAGAAACCACAAGATTCAATAATAGCGATGGACCCGCCTCAGCTGACATTGCTCTTTAGTGATGCAAACAAGAGAACAAAATATTGACTGCGTGTCAATATTTACTGATAATAAATCCAATACAACAACAACAAGACTGTCAAAAGCAACCAAGTGAAAGGAGGAGACAAAGAAAGGAAGGCAGGGACTACCTGCTCTGGACACAGTAGCGGGGGTAGCAGTGCGAAGGTGGCTGATCTCAAACACCAGCCTCATGGTGGGGTTCAGAGGAATCCGCTCATTACTGGCCAGAGTCAGCACCTAACAGAAGGAGACAGTGGATTTACACACAGTGTGCGTGAGATACGACTGAAAAATAATGTGGGCTTTTTGGTTCCTTTTGCACAGTCTTAGCCTGGATTATGTCACCTACTTTGCTCAGCTCTTTTCACTATTCTTAGCATTACACACTCGCACCGTTATTTATTCTAACATCCACAGAGCACAAATAGATCACTACTCTCTCTGACAAAGTTCGAATTACACCGTAGCTATTGGGGGAGCCCTGTTGTTCTGGGGGGGGGGGCTACTGTACGCATGCACCCGCAGACTTGAAAGCAACTGCCTGCATGCAAAAAAAATACATTTCAATGCATCCAGAGAATATTTGGCCTGAGACAACAAAGAAAATGAAACATTATTCACTGTTGCAATGGAGTTGCAACAGTGAATAACAGTGTTTTTTTTATTGCTCTTGAAGTGTCAGGCGCCCCCCCCCCACCGTGCATGGATGGCCACAGCTGGAATAAACAGCACTGTGTTTATCAGACACAAATGATCTAAAATTGTAATGCGCGAATAAACATGCATGGTGACAAGTGCTTTACTATTAGCCTATTATAACAGTGAAAATGTGTAACCTTCATTGCTTTGATACTAAATAAAAGTCTCAGTACACACACACTCAATTAGTGCACACCTTGTTGTCATCCATGACTGTGTTGAGTGACTCAATCCACATCGGGTCAATGTCTCCATCCAACACGATCCACTTGGGTCCGTTGTGACTGACATTGGCCAGTTCACGCATTATATTGGAGAACAGACCTGCAAAAGGAGACGCGAGTTCACATTTTGGATGTTTGACTCGAGCCGTTAAACACTGTGTACTGATCAAACACGCGGTCTCTGCGGGACTGCGGTAATCACCATCTTTCCACTCTCTGGTTGCCGGGTTGATGATGCCGAAAAGCTCATCATTGGTCACAGCTTTTGGGTTGAGGTCCGCCCACACAGGTCTGCGCTTCATGTTCTGATAGGTCCGTTGGAGGGACCGCATCACCTGGCTCTTTCCGGTGCCTGCGTTCCCGATCACAAACACAGAGTGACGCACCGCCAGCAGCTCCTCCAGCTGCACCACCTAACACACGCAGAGAGAATGCAACATTTGATAATGTGCTTCGTTTGCGTCCCTCGAAGGACACCGATGACGTGGTACACAAGTAAACCCTGACCCCATTTACAGGATAAGGTAGCATTTCATGAGCCACTACACTGTACCACTCTCATCCTTAATGTTCTGGTTCACGGTGAATAAAAGGTGATGCAGGATGACGGGGTAGTGTGATGCACTGCAGTGCAGCGCAGCAGCTTCGTACACTGTTCACAGACTACAATAAATGACAGCAGGGGTCTTCTGGAAGCACAGATATCTGCACCCTCATTTTTCTGTTTGCACACTTAAAGGGCCCTCCGCCTGTTTTACACACGGCCATCAGTGTGTAAAGTCTTAATATTAATATTATAACATAAGTTGTGGGGGGTTTCTACATTTGGACACAACATTTGGGGTAATAAATATTTCATTTTGTAAAAAAGCAAGAAACAGCCAAATTATTGAGTGCAGTCAGACAGTCATTTGTAAATTAGCAAACTCGCACTTGTGTTTTTGAATGTTCCTTGACTGTGTAACATTTTCTGCCGAATCAGGTGTGTGATGCGACACCGCAGGGTGCACAACAGAGAATAATGGAGAGTAAAATGGAGAAAGAGAGATTTCCTTCCCACTTCCACTCAAACATATGGCGAGCTCAATCAATGCCATCGACCGGGCTCCTCGCGGCTCCTACACCCCCATCCATTCAGCCGGAGCGCAGGCGGCTTTACACATTCAAAGGCCCCGGCTGATTACTGCTTCGATGTGGGGAAGACTAATGCTAGCACAGGCTAACGCTAAAGGTATGCAGCGTCAGCTCGCCTGCGTCTCCCCCCCCCCACCACCAACATTGTCTGTAAATCAAAAGGTTGGTGGCACAAACAAAGACAGTAAAAGTTCAGGCTCTGGGGGGGGATGGCTGTTATTGACCGCTCCGCCACACACACTCTCTCTCTCTCTCTCTCGTGCGCTCGCTGTGTTTCTCCTCCTCTTTGTTTATTCCTGTGTCTGTCTCTCACAATGTCAGGGTTAAGTGGCATGGTGCAGCGGCGGCCTGCATTGATGGAGTGTTATTATGTGGTTCCCGTGTCTATTTGACCTGAGGCAGATTGCACTTATTTCCCCTGGTCCTGCGTTCATCTGTCTCTGACATATAATGCCTTCTATTGTGCACATGCGAGTGTGTGTTTGTGTCTGTATGTAATATAATGACTAGAATTAGGTCAGCAGCTCGGGCACCTGAACGCTCTTCGCAGCCAAAAGTTGGCTTTCTGCAATATTTGCCCAATTCATCCAGATCCCGCAGACTTGTCTGACACTAATGCGTATTTCCCAGCGGAACATTATAACGGGAGGTAAATAGCTTTTGGGAAGAACTAAGATAAATCTAAATGAAAGTGCTACAACTGTGATATCTGTCTAAATTGTTAAAGATGAAACCCCCATTTGGGGACTCTGCTCGTGCTTCGCAGACAACTTGTGATTGCGTTTGCCTCCATCCAGCAACACTTGACTTTTTTTTCTCAGTTATAACCAAAAGAGAGTTGGATAAACTGCAGCAGACAAGCATGTCAGGGGGATATCGAGGGATCAGTTTTGCCATACCTTGAGCACAAAATTGTCCTCAGCCTGCAACTTCAAGTCCAGAATGGAGTCCTTCACGTGCTTCTCAAAATCCATGTCTCTCTTCCTGGGGACTTCCAGGGCAGGAAACAGGTCTACTATCAGCCCCATGAACACAGGCATGTCATCCGTCACAATCTTGGGGATGTTGAAGTCTCTCAGAGCTCGCATCAGCACCTGGTCCTCTGCACGGCCAGGGTCCCCTCGCTTCAGAGAGCCGGCCACCACCAGGACTGACTTGATAGCTCGGAGGCCCCAGTCATAGTGATCCTTTGGTCAAGGCCAGAGAGACGCCAGTAAGCAGAGGAAAATACGCAGGCTTCCAGTTTCACAGCAGTACGTGCAAAGCGGGCGGTAAGACTTAAAAGATACGTCTAATTAGAAATAACAAGCTGCGCAGGTGATCCCTCTGCCATGTCAGCTATTAATACCAGGGACGTCATCAGAGTTTATCTATAATATTTTAGTTCCCCCACTGAGATCCATCAGCTGGTCCATCAGACAAATACTTCCCTCCAGCTGCTGACAGAAATCTGAGGAGAAACATTCGCTCCATCATCTTAAAATATAAGGAAAAATGTCCACTGTGCCATCTTAGAACAACTCTCCTGTGTTTATGACTTAACAGGTGAAGTCTTTGCCCCGATAACCCTTCTAAGTTCCTTAAATTTGCTTTTTGTCTGTGAAACAGGTGGAGAAAAGAAGTGTTGCGAGGTTACAAAACTTGCTAACGCACAATATACAGTATGTGCCGTGTGTTTAGAGTGTGCGGAGAACTTTAAAACTCACCTGGAAGAAAACATGAACGCTTTTATACTTAGAACACGACGTAGTGGTGCGCCTCTTGTGGCCAAAATGAGTATTACAACAACAAACACAGGAAAAAATGTTCACCTGCCAAAAGCTTTTATCCCCCCATCACCTGTTCTTAAGTCATAAACACAGGAGACAAAACAACTTAGATCAAACACTTTCTTTTTCTCAATCGTCTCTCAGTGCTTCCGTGAGAATCAGTACAATGTAGGAACTGTGAATCTTGTAGGAACTGTGCATCTCTCCAGGAATCAGGGCAGAGTAGGGCACTACTTCACTTTCTATATGATTTCAAGCACCTGTATAGCATTCCTATCATATCCATGTCCGGATGGAGAACTTATCTGGTAGGATTTAGCGATTTAACAGTGAGCATCAACATAATATTTATGATAATATTTCTAACTAGATACTGAACAGTGAGTTTGCTATTTTTCAGTTGCATAGGGACGGTCAAGTGTGCCTGTCCTGTCCAGAGGCTCTCCAGCTAACAAACATCAGATGCGTCTGCCAGTCGTCCATCACATGTGCTAGTGCAGTGAGCTGAAGCTGAACACCGTTGGCAGAATATTCACAACGGACCCTCGTCAGGATCAACACACACAGCCCAAACTGGAGAGCGCACACTGCCACAGCATTATCAGCCACCATTACACCGCCATGGAACTAGAGCGTTATTTTAGCTCCCTGCCGATTGTGATAGCACGACATACTATCACATCACTTTCTTAGCATGCTCTGGTGTCTACTCGCTGGCAGGAAAAACTGCACAGTCATTCCGCACAGGACCGTGCTGCAGAACCTATGTTAAATTAAATGCACAGTTATAAACCGCTTGTTTGACTTGGGGAAAACAGCTCTCTGGATCTGCACTTTCCATTGATTTGCAGTTTCAGCCATTGTGAGTTTAGCTTAGAGAAGCAGTCTGCTCTTTATCATTTGACTTCACTGCCACTAAGTCGCTAACGTTGGAAAACTCTGGAAAACAACTTGAATTAAGTGCAATTAAGGTGATATTTAAAAGTGTCCGAAGAACCAGAGCTTCATAAAAACAGCCATAAAAAGGAAGTAGCGTGCTATGACACTTAAATGGGCCTGTGATCATGGGAAATACATCCAGAACGATGGGCTCATTAAATCGCTTACCTAAGTACAGGATCTCTACTGTAACTATTACTCAGCACTGTGGGAGAGTGTATTGCTTTTTTAAATAATTCAAATAATGGCATGACATGTAAAACAGGGCCAGACTAAAAAAGGATTAAAGAAACATTTTTGAGGGAATGATCCAAACCTCCTGCAGCTTCTTATCCATATGCATGTAACACTTCACTCACACAGTTAAGTCAGAGAGTTCGCTTCTGTGTGGTGCCTCTGAGTCATTCCTTTATCAAAAGCCTCAAATATAAAAAGAACACTGTGTCAGTTGTTCAGCGTTGAAGTGGAAATGGATCGAACCATATCAGATGTGTAACGTCAAGGAAAGCAGATAGCACCTGTTTGGACAACAGCTCTTTGCACAGTGTGTAGAGGGTGATAAACTTCCTGGCAAGAACCCGAGCGTTAATGAAGCCCTCGGCCACCAGCATGATTTCACAGATCAGCTCGAAGTCTGGCACCACCATGGCACACGGTCTGAGAACAAAAAAAAAATGTAATAAAATGAAAAGAAAGCGTTTAAAGGAGCTTCATAATCACAATCCTGGATGAATAATGGATTTTGTCATCTACAGAACACGCTGTTCACTCAACTTGTGTGGTAATTTTAGTGAATTCTACTTTCCCTTATGATACATTGTGTTTTTTCAACATGCTCTCGCTCTCTACTCACTGCCACAGACCTCATTGTTAACAGTTTTCAACAGAACTACTGTAGAAAAAAACAAAAAAAAAAAAAATAGTGCCTATTTCTGTAATTTGGGTGAACTGACCTTTTAAGAGACAAACGATTTTGTGCTTGCTAAGGGTCGCAGGGGGTCGGATCCCCTCCCAGATCCCAGTGGGCAAGTGGCCAGGTAGACCCCAGACAGGTCTCCATGAGTCTTTTTTAAGGTCGTTACTTGTACATGTTTAAGATTGTGGTCCGTCTGGCACTTCCATTTTGCAACCAGTTCCAAGTGAACAGATCTGATAATCTAGTCAGATTCCACAAAACGCTCTTGAACTTCAGCCCTATAGGCTTTGTAGCACTATAACGTACAAAGTCGCATGGCTCATTCATCCTTAAATTATGGATTAAGCATGAACCCAGCTAAAAAAACACATATAAATAAAAATGCGATTTATTGAATTAGAGCTGTGCGATTTGTGGTCCCTCGACCTACCTGAACAGAGCCTTGAGGTTCTCGGGAAGCTCAGTCCTGCCAGCGTAGCCAGGATTCATCGTGATGAAGATGCCAACAGAGGGGCAAAGGTTCACCTCCTCTCCCATGAAGTTAAACCTCTTCTTCTTATCCCGAATGGCGTCCTGGATGCTTTTGACCTGCACATAAAGGGGACAGAAACACAATACAGAGTAGAATGAATTGTCACCGTTACTGCTGGGTGTGTAATCCGTGCGCACAGATGGCGTTTTCTTTCTACACAGCGGACCAACGACAGCGGACCATTACACACACGTATGCATTTGGAGCATTCTACACGCTTACCTCGTGCGAAGGGGGGTAATTTCTAAATGACATGAGGTCCCCTGGTAATATAATAAAAATATAAATTCTATTCTTTTGCCCAGCCAGAGCTGTCATGGTGATACAAGGCTTGGTTTTTCGAGCACTGGGAGGCAACTCTAACGTTAATATTCGATGCTTGATTTGCCCAAACGCCAGTAAAAGGCAAAATGGGCTAAACACATAATGCTTTAACTGAAATAAATGTAGGATTTACATTTCATTTACATATGTGATGTGTCATGATGTGTAGTTCCTCCAGCTCAGGAGGGCGTTCCTAAATCACAGAGTTCTTAAATCGGAGGTTCGATTCCTGCTTGTCTCGTCATTTTTCGTGACGGAACAGTTATGGTTTAGAAGCCCTATATTTTTATTTTTCATGTATTATTATTATTATAATAAGTACATGTAAAGGAATTTTCCCCAACGTCCCTGTAACTTCCTGGGGACATTCTTAGAACTTATTTGTTTGCTGGGTTTCTGCTCATCAATGTTGGTTTTCAAGTGAAAAGCACAACGAATGCTAAATGCATACGTGCATAATGGTCCACTCCATTTGCTGCTGTGTAGAAAAAAAATAAATAAATCACACGTAGAATTTTACTTTTCTTCCAAGTGACCCCAGAGGGGCTCCGTAGGATTCACCCTCTAGGGACTACAAATGTCTAAAACTACAAAAAATTCCATGGCCGATATCCCTAGAGCCACGTCGATCGCATGGCTAAAAATAAAACGTTTTTGGAGAAACTAAAACAACAGAAAAGTTTCAAACCATTCCCAGGACTAGTCACTGTCAATTAACACTCCCAAAAGATGCTAGTTTGGTATCACTCATTAGCATTTAATTAAAATCACCAAGCACATCCAGTCAATTTGCAATGCAGTATGCACCTTTTGTTTAGGGGACACAATTCCATCAATAATATGAGCACGCTATCAGCCAGGGTTTACTGGCTGGATGAACTGCCAAGGCTCCGCTTGTCTACATTATGACTGAATGAGATATCAGAAATGAACTTTTTGTGTGTGTGTGTGTGTGTGTGTGTGTGTCTTGGCCTAAAACTCAGCTTGTAAGAGGCTTTATGAATTTAACATGCGTGTGGCAAAAGAGCGTAGCGAGTCGACAGCTGGAAAGAGGAGGAACATCTCTTCATGGATGAGTACTTGGCTACAGATCACTCAGTCATACTAGCACAACAGGGAGAGGAGGGCGAGAGAAAAAAGAAAAGAAAAAAGAAAAACAAACAGTGCAGCTGTAGCCCCCCCTCCAAAAACAAAAACACAAAAGTTTTCATGGGAACATCAGCGGGGCTTGTCTTTTTATGTGAAATGACAGCGGCCCAATAGTGCTATCCTACAGGGATTCGAAGGCAAGTAAAACACTTTTTTTTTTTTAAAGTTCTGAAAGGTGTGATCCAGTGGGGTCCAGCTCCTCCGTTTGCTGTCTCTTTGAATGCACAGACTGGAGCTAGCAGCATCCATTTATTCACAGTCCAGGCCCTGTGTTGGCTGCAACAGAGGCAGAACTTCACCAATTTATCTCCATGTTGTTATGTCTGGCAGCCTTCTGTTTGCCTCTGCTTTATTTAATGTAGAAGCGGTCCCCGCCACCTGTGCTAGCGGACCTGACCGGCAGCAGAGTATGTCGCTCTGCGGTGCTTTAGCTGCTCCCACTTTGAGAGAGGATGGATTAGGGGTGTGTGCGCACTGTGGTGAGAGGTGGCTCTGCATTGGCGCCGATGAAGCAGGCTGAGCGCTGGAGCAAGCTGCCAGCTGTCACAGCAGGAGTTTGACGCTCCTCTGTTCTCAAGGTCTACTTCTCCACGTATAAGCCACCGTGATTTATTATTCATTACGCCACGCAACACCTATTCATTCTTCTGGCGCTTTAAAATTCTCTAAGTACTGTAGACTTCCACAGCTTATGGAAGGCGGCTGCTTGACTTTCATTGTTGCTTGAGAGAGACGGAAGGAAGGGCAGAGAAGTGAGTATTCAGTCTAGCAATGAAAAATGATCCTTTGAGGAGCCCCATCTCCATTATCATTATGATCATGATCAGCGTCCTTATCAACTATATACAATTTTGCAGTGACAGTATTGTGCATGCACAAAGATAGTGTCTGTGGCAACAGAATGCTAAAGAAAGCACCGAGGGAGGATCTGTTTGATCCGGGATAACAGAAAAAGCTGCAGAAACGCTAACATCAGCTCAAACACGCACAATATGGTGCTGTAATCGAAGGGTTAGCAGCCGTCACCCAGAGTATATTCACCGTTCAGTGTGCAGAGAATGGGAAGTTTTCTTTTGTGTCAGTACGCATGAAGTGGAGATTCAGTTCATCCAGAGAAATCAACCAAACCACAGAAAGGTTACGGGTCTGAAAACCAAAACAATGAGCTTGAAGAGGCTAAAACCTTCTGTAGGAAGTATGTACGAGCGACAGCTTTTACATTACATTTGATCCATTAATAACATAAAAAAGTATTGCTTAGTGCAGCTATAAAGGGTTGGTTCACACCCAAAATTATTTTGGGTGGCTTGTGTCAATTTTAAAGTTTTATCTAATGAAAAGTTAAAGCCATCATTTCACTGAATCTGTCCCTTCTCTCGCCTCATTAGTATGATTGAGCTCGACATGGCACCGAGTCGGATTGGCACATAATGCCTGAATGACAGACGAATGTCATGTCAGTTCACTACAACCAGACTTTTTATTCCATCGTAGGTTTGTAATTAGAGTCGTGTAAAAGCTCACATTTGTTTGCACAGGTGAAGACAGCTTCTGTTTTCATGTTACATTATCCAAAAGACTCCTGAGGTGATAAATATTCATTATTGTAACCGAGGATTTAGGTTCCACACAAATTAAATAGACGCCCGGAGGCGCAAATGCTTGATTCCTTTCTTGCACTTGAATTCAGCCACAGAGGGACACAAGGCACCAGAAGGCAATCCCAGGGACCGTCACTGATAATTATTACATTGTTATTAAGGACACATCTTTATTCTAGTCTGTGTATGCGTGTTATTTTGACAAAATGTCATCATACCCCACTTCAGACTTAAAAAGAGAAAATAAACGGTTATGTTTTAATAAATATCTATGCGAGATGGACAAAAAGAAAACAACCAAAAATGGCCAGATTCAAGGCTCCGATTGGGTTATTAGGTGCCAGTCAAATCTGACAACACTGGAAGGGGAGCTGGCAGAAAATAACTGCAAATGACGAGTGCAAATAATTTGTTATTCATACACGTTTGCTCAAGGATTCATGAAGGATGTACTCCGAGTAATAACACTGAGCAAATTCCCTGATTCGCCCAAATTATTGCGGCACGTCCTTTGAGAGCTTGGAGTTCGTGTTGAAAGACGCGAGCATCATGCGAGAGCGAGCAAAGGAGGCGGTTTTCCATCCTCGACTCTCAAATCAGATCAGAGAGGGCTCCAATTATGAAGCAGCTCTGGGGTGCAAAAGGTGCCAGCCTTGGTGGATTAGTCTTATAGCTGAAGCAATTTACGCTTGCAATCGGTGATGAGGAGGCTATTTACGTCTGTGGTGCCGTTTTTAAGGGCCTTATTTTCACCACAACTTGATTTGGATAGACCGCTTCACAAATAAGATGAGAGATAACACAGGTCGAGCCGCCTGGGGTGAAAATACACAGAAGCTGCCCTCACAATGAGGTTTTGTCCTGAATAGGATTTTGGGAGCACCTGGGGCACAGGAACTAGACAGGTTCTTACCTGCACAGCCACCACAGACAGCACCTCCACTGAGATCCTGTTAAATTCGTCAAAGCAGCCCCACGCCCCCGTCTGAGCCAGGCCTTTGTAGATGCTCCCACAGGACTGATGGAGGGAGACAGACAGACATTCAGAAGGGCACAGTGTGGCAGGATGTCAGTCAGGCAGGCTCACAGGTGGAGACCCGGCCCGACTGGCTGATAAGGCATGTGGTGAGGCAGATTCGTCGCCGTTACCGGGCTGCAGCACCACAGCAGGCTGAGAGTAGGCGATTAATAACTGGATGACACATAAACAAGGCCTCACACTAATAAAACAAGGCGTTAATGGCACAAAAAGAAGAAGCTAAAAAGGCTACCACCCCCCTTTTAGTTTTCCCAACATCCAGCTTGAGGGCAGGTGAACGGCCCTCCGGAGAGCAGCTGGACCGGGATGAAGCAGGCAGCTGACTTTTCTCTCCAATTACAGGCCAGAGGAAACCTTCTCTGACGCAAACAGGAGCTGACTAGAGGATTGATTCAACTAGTGTGTGTGTGTGAGAGAGTGAATATGAGTAACAGTGTGGGGCTCTGAAGCCAGCTTCTACTGCCTGTGTTCCTCCTGGAGTATATTAGCACTTTCTCGTTGACACCGTGCCGCGGTATAGCCGGCGGTGCTGCACACCTCTATACTGTAATGATGCCCCTATGAAGCTGGATCACAAGATTATGTTTATGTCTCCCCTGTGACCTCTATATGCATAAACCGTGTGTGTGTGTGTGTATAATAAAGTAAGGAGGAGGCTGAGTACAGAGAGGACATTTTGACAAGGGTTTTGTAAAGAAATAATCAGAGTTTAACTAATCAGCATTTCTTTCAAGGGGGAGGCAAGATGAAAAGGAAAAATAGATGAAACGAGAAGGGCATAAAGGTGGGCTGACAACTTTAATGACAAATGCATTCCGCATCGCTAACAAAGGCAAAGATGAAAAGAAACGTGCACAATATGGGCTGCTGTGAATTAGCTGTGTGCACAGGCTCAAATGCAGATACTCACCTTGTAGTCCATCTGCTCAGAGCAGTTAAATACGTAGACCATGATGCCGAGGGCCCGGCCCAAGTCTTTGGTAGTCTCAGTCTTGCCCGTGCCTGCGGGCCCTGCTGGAGCTCCGCTCATGGTCAGGTGGAGGGACTGGGTCAGGGTGATGTAACATCTAAGATACATGCACATATGCATCACTGATGAGGACTGGAGCCTGACAGCTACCAAAAAAAATGAAACTTTTGAGTGATTCGACTGTTCTTCCATTTCTGAAGATATGGACGAGGCCACTTCCTCTCATTCATTCACAGGAAAAATAAGGAAATTCATGACACTGAGCTTCTTTACAAAGGAGTCTAAAATGTGAAACCGGATTAAAGATGCCCCCCCCCATAAAACCAAATGAATACATAAAATAAGAATCAAATTTCAGAGCAATAGTAACGGAATGTATATTTTAAATGGAATAACAGAATTTCTATTTCCTTAATTAAACCTTTGTGATTCCGAGCAACAGTGCAACATTTGGGGAAATATGCTTATTTGCTTTCTTTCCGAGAGTTAGGTGAGAAGATCAGTACCACTTTCATGTCTTGTGTCTGAAGTATGAAGCAGGGAGCCAATTATCTTAGCATGTAAACTGGGAGCTGTGGGAAACAGCTAGCCTGGCTCCCTCTGAAGTTCAAAGCACACTTACTGTACCGGTGCCTCTAAAGCTCACAAATCAACATGTTGTACTGAATGTTAAATCTGCACAGAAACAGAAATATAATATCTAGTTGTGATTGTAGAGGGAGTTACATGCTAAAGTAATTCCTTTGCGAGCAACAGCTGGTCACTCGACTTCCCGTTTTCTGTTTTTCATCTGCACACAAACAACAGTTTTTACATTTCTGTTTCTGTGCAGATTAAACCAATACAACACAACATGTTAATTAGTGAGCTTTGGAGGTGTTGATAGATGGTCCTCTTGGAAAGAAAGTGAAAAATAGTGTAATAGTTACACCTTTAACGACAGAAGGAGGGAACGGACTAATTACGTGCCAACATTTAAATGTCTATTTATTGTGATTTTCAGTTCAGATTTATTAATTCAATCGTTTAAATGCGAGTTTAATAAATCAGTTTATAATTGCCTTTTAAACACCAACAAATCATTAATCCGGTGGACTCCATACCGTTTCACTGTGTTTGTGCAAATGCATAATGGAAATATATATATATATATATATATATATATATAGACACACACACCGTTATGCATATTTGGGATGTTTGTGGTTTCACCATCTCAAAGACGGTGCACTTCTAATCTAATGGAATCTGAATAAACACCAATTTATGATTAATCATCTACAGTTCTGTGTTTGAAAACAAACATCTTTTATGTCGTTGTATATAACCAGAGAGAAATACTTTTAAAATCAGGGGGAAACGTTCAATAATAGCTGGGGATGGCTCCAGCATCCACAAAGCTCTCCATCAAGCTGCCGCATTCATTTATCTAGATCGACTTTTAATAAATGCACCCTAGCAGCATTACAAAAGAAAGAAAGAAAAAAAAAAAAAGTGCACCGCTGTAAACCGTACAAATGAGAAATACTGAGATGACACAGTCTTATAACCAGCACTGACAATGTGTTGGTGTCAGCTCATACATAACCTCATTATATGATAATATAATCTGCTCCTGTGCTTTGATTATCACACGGGCTGATTAGCGACACCAGTGATTGCTTCTCCTGCAGAACCTGTCAGCACTAACAAACAGTCTGCCCATCTAGTGTCAATAAAAAAAAAAAAAGCAGAAGAAGCAGCAGCATCATCATGGATGTGAGCTGATGGAGACACTTTATTGATCAGAGCAATAAACACAACGATTTGCCTTGAATAGCAATACAGCAATGATTTTAATGAGCTGCTGGTTAACAGATGATGTATGGAAGGGGGGAATATCGGAAAGCATAACGAGAGGCAGAAGCTCTGAGGAGACAAATGATCCCATCTGCATACAGTGTATCATCCGCATGCCAGCGCCAACGGGCTTTATGGCTCTCGCCTGAAATATTGCCAAAAATCTCACAATCAGTCGTTTGGGAAGTTGGATAAGGACGTCCTGCGTGGAATAAGCAAAGCCAGACAGAAGACAAGAGTGTGAAGCTGAACCGGGCGGCTGTGGCATCGTGGCTTGTTTTATTACAGTGTTTTAAAAGAAACCGTTCTATATCTGTCCGACTCCCCATCCATTCCTCTCTCTGTTGGTCTGTGTGTGTGTGTGTGTGTGTGTTTTTGCTAGCTGGGTAAAATATTCCTGACATTTTGCATCATGGTGCAGCTTTGGGGATGCTGCAGTAAGTATTGAGCGAATGCTAACATTGTGCTGATAACAGTCCTGCTGTTATAGATCAGCGAGCGTGATTCCTTTAGCCTAATTACAGTGCTGCAGAATAAACAGACCGTACTAACTACAGTCGGCTTGTGGCAAACAAGCACATGCCGACAACATACAGGCCTGTATTCATTCTAATCATTTTCCCAGCAGACGCACACGTATGTGCGGCTTGGCATTCCCCATCTCTCTGCTGTCGTCAACATCCGCTTAGGTCATTTTTATTTCAGGTAAGTGTTCGTGAACCCTATGAAAAAAGGTCGAGTTCACTCAAAGTGCAAGAAAATATTTGAGTATGGAAGTTCAGTTACAACCTCATGTGTCACAAAATAGTTCGACCCACAGACCTTTCAAACACATCTCACGTCTTCCTCAGCAAATGGAAGTGCTTACCGAGCTGAGGCTAACGGTAATGTTATTAGCTTTGCAGGTGGCTGTATGAACAGTAAGGGGATCATTAGGATTCAGAAAACGTCACTGCGGTCCATCCAATAGTTGTTGTGATATCGAAGTCTGGCTAAAAAATACGACAGTAACACCTCCTTCCAGAAACAACATCCTCGTTATTCTACAGAACAGACTGTAGAAACAGACCGTCTACAGAACAGGAAAGTAGATCCAGTAAAAAACGGTTCTCCCAGCACTAACAGTCAGGGATCACCTGGGATCCACACCCGGACGCAGTGTGTGGATACGAACTCAGAAATAAACATTATCGTCCACTTTAAGTCACTTGAAAAATGCCCGTACGGTCACGGTCAACAGAGTAAAGCACAAAATAAAGCCTTACACTATTTCATAGCAGACATTGGAAAACACCTGCAATAGTGTCTTCACAGGTGTCTCTAAAAACTCGATCAGAGAGCTGATTCAAAATGCTCCAGAGTCCTCACCAAGACCAAGACCAGATCACACCAGTCCAGCTCTCCAATCTTGCACTGGATGGTTTAAGGCCAAAACACATTGGTTATGTTCCGCTACGAACCGTCCGGACTGGGGCAGGTCTGCCCACCGTCACCAGCGTCGAAACTAAACGTGGAGAAGAAACGGACTCAGTTGCTACACACCATATATATTTCCACAGACCCCCAGAAATCTTGAGGTCCGCTCCAACTCGCAGATTTTTTTAAAGGCTCGAAACTTTTCTGTTTGCTGCAGCTTTTTATTGAGTTCAGTTAGGGACTATTTATTCATATCTTGTGCTGCACTGTAACTGTGCTGTCATTTGTATTCTCCTCTTTTACGCCGTTAAAGTGTATTCTTATCTGTTATTTTACTTTATTCTACTTCAATCATCTTAATGTCCTTTTTTATTGCATTGTGTTTTTTATATTTGTCGTAATGCCTTTTTTATGCACTTTGAATTACCATTGTTAAGAATGTCACGTCGTACTGTGTGCGATTGTGTATGTGACAATACAACTTGATTTAATTTGATTAAAAAGGTGCTATTCAAATAATCTTGCCTTACCTAGAGGCGTGAGGAAGTGAGGGGGAAAAAAAACAATGTGAACTGACCCTTTAAAACCGTACAGGATATACTCAAACAGCCACCTCTCAGGTTTTCACTTGACAGCATCACGATATCCTTCGCAAACAAAGATGAGCAACAATATCATGAAGCAAACATGCTTTTATCTATTTTTAGTTACTTTCTCAAGTCGCGCATTAAAAGGGATTTGACACCCAGCCCCCTGGTCCAATGGTCCATTGTTGAAAGAAGAGCCAGTGGCTGCGAGTCGCAGCGAGGGCATGCACCATATGGTGAAGTCTTGCTCCACAGCCGCTGATCCGCCCATCAAAGCCCATTGTTTCCGTTTGTTCAGGCTTCAAAGGGAATACTGGTCAGCCTGGAAAACCACACAGTCAAACGCTGCCGTCTGCCAAAGGGCACAGGGAGGCAGGTATTCTTCTCTGTGCAGTTAGAACTTTATCAGGACTCCTGCAGAAACACGTGCATGTGAACAGACAAGCTGCTGGCAGACTGCCGGAGCCGAGTTGTTCTGAAAGGTTTCCTTTGCACGCACCGGTAACTCACCTGGCAGAGCGCATACCACGCACCAAGGCTGAGAGCTTACCGCAAAGGCCCAGATTCGATTCCAGACGGGACATTTTGCTGCATATCATCCCCCCCCCCCCTTCTCTCCGACGCCTTTACTGTCTCTCTTCAAGCTGCCACTATCCAATACGGGCAAAAATATCTTTAAACAAACAAACAAAAAAGGTTTTGGTGGGTGTGGTCAGTCAGGTGGTTATTATTAGATAAGAAGCTTGGATCTTCTGGTCAGTTTTTCGGTTTACAAGGGGAAAGAAAAAAAAATAGACATTTTCATCAACCCAAATGGATTTCTGATAATGTACTTAGAATGCTTTTTGAATGGGCTGGCATATTTGATCAAGCTGTGCAGGACTACATGCCGGATATTCTTGCTTTTCATTTAACCTTTTGCAGGAGTCAAGATGTTTGCAGCCTTTGGCCCGCTGACGTTTGCTCAACCTCTTCCCCAAACAGCAACTGTCCAATCGCAGCTTAGCAACCAAAACTAGACACAGCAGGCCTGTCAAAGCTTTGGATTTCTCCACATGCTGAAGATGTGTGCATGGGACTGTAGTAGGAGAGATACTCAGAATTTAATGAGCTTGGAGGGTTCTGTCTGTTCCGTTTGTAGCCCTTCCAAAACCAAAAACACAAGTGCAAAAGTCTAAGGAATGAGGACTGAACGGTGTTTAACTGCATCTTACTGTATGTTGGAGCAATCTTTAGCATGTCTGGCTAACTTCCCAGGCCAACGAACATTTAATTAACTAAATGTTGTTACATGTTACCTTAAAAAAAGCCCTCATTCCAAATAGCAAATTCACTGTGTAGCATTTTAACATTCTTCGGTCCTGGAAGCTAGCAGAGATTAAGTTAACGGCTAGCGGCTCTGCTTTGGATTTGGGGGGGAAGTTAAAACACTCCAGCAACACAGCCCAACTTGTTATCCAAGACAGCGTTTCTCAGTTACTCCTCATTCTATAAGCCTTTTCGCTTTTAACGTGAAGTAAAACGTACTGAGCCAAACATGGTTATGATTGTGACTTTTCATTTCTCTTATACTTATAATTCTAGGACTAATAGATAACCTGCAATACAAGAGCCATGCTGTTTCTTAGTGTCCATGTCCTCCACATGGATCAGCTGGTGAGGATGGCAACTTTTTGCCTGGGATGCCACAGTTTCATGTTAGTAGCCATTCAAGTGAGTCTCTTTTTAAAATACGTCAGCTGGACACATTAAGAAGTGTGCTAAGTTGTTGTTTCAGTAAACCCGAGGGGTTTGAAGTGAGAAGCCTGCTTTAGTCCACTTCTGTCTGAAACCGATGACCCATTGTCTCAATAAACACAGAGAATGGAAAGATTTGTGTAGCAGCAGTAAGTCAAAGGTCACGTTTAACAGCTTCGCTCATCAGTCAGTTGACAAGCAATCATGATGTTTTGTTGCCTCTCAGTCTGAACAAAGACACCAAGAACCACATGTGCGTACCTGTCCGTCAGAGGAGTGATGACTAATCGTGGCGTGTTGCCCAGGTATTCGTAGGAGTAGAGAAACTGGGCATCACAAATGTTGGCAAAACAATGTTTCTCCTTCTCATCCCAACGGTGTCTCAGCTGAGAGAGCCACACAAAGGCCTGAGAATTTTCCACCTTAAAAAACAAAAGGAAAAAAATAAAGTTGAACAGAGAGTGCCACGGTTTGAGGCAAAGCCAGAAATAAGCTGTGCTTTTCCACCCTCTAATTATGGTAATGACATACCTTGCATGAATATCTTAAGCACATTACTTTGTGGTAATAGCCTTTCAACAACTACAGCAGCAATCACGGTGTCTGCTTAAGAATTTATGCAGTACAGGTTCTTGGCCAGGTTTATCCACCATGCCCCCCCCCTTCACCTTCTGAGCGATCATCTTGGCCACCACGTCTCTGGCGTGGACGTCGATGGTGCAGATGGTCATGACCTTCTGCCGATCGCCTGGTGTAAGCTGTCCAACCAGCATGGAGATGAGGGTGTTGAGCTGGGACACCTGTTTCCTGTAGTACTCCTTCATGGCGTTGTCATAGCCCTCCTCCAGGCGGGCGAACGCAATGCCGACGTCGGACGTCCACCAGATCTGAGTGCAGGTCAACGCCACCTGAATCGGAGACAATGAAAGCGATCCACAGGCAGATTCTGTAGAAATATATAGTTGATAAAATGTATCCCTGTGATTGACTGGCAACCTGTCCAGGGTGTACCCCGCCCCAATGTCTTATATTCAACTTACACTTATATTCAACTTTGAATTAAGACAGTATCTATATATGAAACAAAAGTATGAGCCGAATCAACAAATTAATCTGAACATGAATATGGATATGCCCATATGTTTCATGCATGAAACTGGCAACTCTCTGAAACTCAGAGTTCTCTGGGAAATGTTGGATTGAGATGCAAAGTTTACATTTGTTGGCCATGGCTGTTTTTGCTGACCAGTGTGAACAGTCAGCTTCAAAGAACACTATTTGGGCTGAGCGGGATTTTTTTCTTTTGTGGTCTGGCCATTAATGCGCCTGGAACATAAAAATATGTGACCCATTGTAAATATTAGAGATACAGTTTAGAATTTTGAGGGCTATGACAGCAGTAACTGGTGCCAAGTAGAGTATAGATTTGTCTCACAAACAACCTCACCTGTCGATATTTGGCCAACACACGTCAGCCTGTTTTTCATGCTCGAATCTCCAGTTGCACAGAAACTGAAGCGCCACAGATTTTGGTAATCAGAAATGAACAGACAGGGACGATTTGTAACAACAAAATGGAACACGCTCCCGGCACGATTTACCAAGGCTTTTAGCACCAGTTTTCCAGGTGCAGATGTGACGCCATTTGTGACTTTCAGTTTTTGCGGGGAAAAGACCTTTTGTTGTCGTGGGAGAAGAGAAACGCATTAAACATAAAATAATTATTAGAATCATAAATGAAGCTATTAGGCATTAGTCATTAACACATTATGTGATTACTGTAACACAAATAGTGGACGTACGTTGTGGTTTGTGTTGAAGCCTTCAGGCTCGTCCACTAATACCCTCCTCTTGTCCACAACACACTGAAAGCCAAGTGCAGTCCATTTACCATCAATGAACTGTAAAATATATACAGACTGCAACCTTTTGTGCACCTTTGATTTACCTTGTGCTTTCCACAAACATGATTATTACCTCCTAATGTCTTAATAACGTATGCTACAGATTATGATATTTTGAGGAAGAGTAACAGTTTGTCTCAGGTGGCGCTGGCCAAAGTAAATATTTTCTAATCAAGATCACCGCGTTATCATTTCTTTCGGAGCTTAGCGATCTCACAGAAATCCCGCCTCCGAGCTGCGCTTATGAGCTCTCCTTCACCGGCAGAGTGCGTCTGGAGGGCAGCACCAGGATCAGTCCAGGAGCCGACTGTGTAATGAGCTGCTGCCTTATTAAATCAGCCGCTGAATACACAGACTGAATGCAGACAATTCCAACGCCGGTTTCTTAGTGAACCTGGCCCTCAGCGTCAACGCTTTCACACAAGTTAAACAAACTGCAGCTTATTCAGAAGGCTGCAGCCAGAGTAGTAACAAAGAAAAAAAAAGGTTTGAACACATCACTCCTATTTTAACTTCTCTTCACTGGCTCCCCGCAAAACAAGTAATTGATTTTAAAATACTTGTTTCTAAATCTATGAATGGCTGTGCGCCTTCCTACATCGTTGACACGCTCGCTGAAAACCCACCGTGCAGATCCCTGAAATCATAAAGTAGAAAGGTCTCCTCACTAAACATAGAATAAATTCTAAATCAGTATTTGGCGCCTTCAGTCATGATGGTAGTACTCTCTCGAATCCTCTACCACATAGACGAAGGTCTGCTACAACATATATCTCTATTTGCAAGCTTTCAGTTAGGTTTATAGCGTCTGCTCAACAGGTCAACGTTTATTTTAGAATCAGTA
Source organism: Gadopsis marmoratus (assembly GCA_036023855.1). Classification (NCBI taxonomy): domain Eukaryota; kingdom Metazoa; phylum Chordata; class Actinopteri; order Centrarchiformes; family Percichthyidae; genus Gadopsis; species Gadopsis marmoratus. Next base: position 31,763 of record JAVQJF010006622.1, read on the forward strand.
TTATCATTGTTCCCTTTTTAATAATAATAATAATAATAATAATAATAACTCCTTCTCATCTTATATGTTTGCTTTTAATTTTGAAGCACCTTGAGTCGTATAAAATGCGCCATGCTGTACTATAAATAAACAAACCTGACTTCAGTAATGATTTTTCATGGGTTGCTCATCCACAGTCACACAAAAAATATTCTGTGCTGAATTACTAAAAGATTGACCGTGGTGTTTTTTTATCTATACTTTACTGCAGTGTTGCAACCTGCAACACAGAAAATCACTAAGAGACACGAACTCAATCAAACTAAACCAAACCAAGACAAACAAACAAACCTGTTTATTGCAAATCTAGAAATAGATTGAAGTAACGTGTTACTTTACAACATCTGTTTTTGGGGTAAATCTTATTAAATTCTTTTGTGTGATCCCTGATATTCTATAGTCCAAAATGTGTTCTACTGTTGGTGGATTTGACTGTTTCCATGCCCTTGTCACCTGCTTCATGGCCCTCGCACGCGATATGTTAAAAGAGACACATTATCTTTCCTTGCAGATTAATACCTAAAATATTTTCTAGTTTCTAGGTTCGTCTAAGTCAAAAATACATCTTAGGGTTTTCTCAGCCTCTTCCCAAAAATGATTTCAATATTGGACAGTAAGTTTGCTACTTGTTCCCCACATCCTCTCCAGCAACTAGTTCCTGCTAAGGGAAAACATTTCCCACACTTATAAGGCGCCATCAGATATCTCCTGCTCGCTTTCCAAGCAAAGTCCCTCCAGCATTTTGATTGCGATGTCTTAAAGTTTCCACTTAGGGAGGATTTCCAATCTTCCGCTGATATGTGAATTTTAATTATTTCCCCCCATTTCTCTTTTACTTTATTATCTACAATGGTGAGCGTTTGCAGTAATTTATAGATATTTGACAGATTTCCTTTAACTTTCTTTCTATTTAGAGTCAGGTATTGTATTAAGTCTTTAAAATCACCTAGTTAATTCAAGAGTGATTCAGCACTTTTGATTTTTTTGAGTTGATTTCAACATTCAACAGCTCTAAAGTCCTGAATCAGTTTTTTTTTTTTTTTTTTTAAGCTGAAACCTCTCACCGTGTAGCGCTTTTGGCCACACCAGAATCAAATGATATCGGGCACAAATTTGCCATTGAGAGCATCAAATACTTGCTTTAACAGAATCATTAGCATTTCCAGGTTGGGACAAGCGTTCCATTATCACAGACGAGCAGCTGTGTTAATATAAAATACTCACAGTCTGGCTGCAAACTGTGTGTGTAAAGCATTAGTGAGTGTGTACACTGGACTGAAATATCTACGAGGGGCACAGATTATGGTACAAATCCATCAGATGTTGGATAAGGTGACTAATGGGAAAGATTCCCAGAGTGAGTGCCGTCAGTTAAATCTATACATTCATCCCACTGAGCCCGTTTACCTGAGCCGGGTAATCAAACAGCCACTGCTCTCTGGGTTTGTCCTCATACGCCATCACTGCCTCGGTCATCTCGTGTCGAACGGTGGAGCGCATGGTGTCCAGAACCCGGTTCAACCACACCTCCACCTTACACAAAAACCAAAGACAGGCTTATGAATACAAAATATCTGTCTTATCAATGGACCCTAATGAGGTCATTAATAAGCATTAGAGTGGAAGTGGAGTCAGGCAAATACTATGGGATTTAATGGAAAATTAATGGATTTATGGGTTTTAATATGCAAAATCCCAGGGGCAGTGACAGACTCAATTTCATTTGCCTCCTTTATTGTGGGTTGTGATATCTATATTTGATATGTATTTTCCTCCATCAAAGAAAAGGGCAGGTAATAGATGGATATCCTCATCCATTTCATTCATCTCCAGACTGCCGTAGAGCCACTGTCAGCAAGTCTAATGAAGAAACTACATGTCTTTAGCATTTAGCTCAGCCTACAGAAGTTACGGCACCACACTTTGAGAGACATGAATAAAAGATTACGAGTGTATTTTACCTGACCAGTGCAGTCACAGGACTGATTAAAGGGGACATACTCCTCCTCTTTGCTGTACATGCCCAGACTTGTCTTAGAAGGATTCCCCTCTCCTTCTGCTTCAAATTGCATCTTAGCCATGTTGTCAAACAGCTTAGACAGATGCTTCTGGACCTGAGCAGACAAACAGACACATTGAGCTCAGGCTCGCTTTACACTCAGCTCACGGGCTGACTGGTATTTTTCTTTGCCGCCGCACCAATAAATAAGGTTTCATTACTGTTTTCCAGAATCATTCATAGAAGGGCAGGACCCGTGTTTGCGCTGCATGCCTGCTAACTTCCTCTTAGAGAGATTTAGTGGCAAGTTGTGCAGTGATTTATTTCACCAAGGAGGAAATGCATAAGATAATGTCCCGATGACGGAGGTTGGAGCAGGCTGCAAAACTATGTGCGACATTGCCCCTGTGTGGACGCTGCAGGTCCTGCAAAAGTCGACAGCAGCAGCCAGCAAAAGAGCCAAACGATGCAATTAAACATGGTTTGAGAAAAGTGTCAAAAAAGCAAATTGTAAAAAAGTGCTATGCATGGTAGAGAAAGTTTTTATTCTGACGCTGTGAACAGACTGAAGCATAAAATTCATTACTACCCCTTAGGCACAAATTAGTTGAGCCACCTGGTGTGGGTTAGTCCCATTAGACAGGATGTCCAGCAGATCAGCTGAAGAGATGAAGTAAAATCTCGGGAAGGCCAGACGCTTGGTGTCCAGGTATTCTGCAAGAGCTTTTTCACATAGAGACAGCCTGTAGAGAAATACACAGAGTGAGTGTGTGAGTGCACCCATGTGTAAGAAGTATAAACCCTGTACAAGAGTGCTGCTGATAACAGACATAAGTAGTAGAAACGGAGAGAAGCCTCACCTGCTCTGGATGTCCTCCAGTTTACCAAACAGGCCCGGTTTATTGGTGGCCTCCACTACATTGGGCGTTTGCCGCACGGCGTTTGCCAGCTCTTTGAAATCAGCATCAATCCCCTCGAAGCGCCTGGAGTCCTGCAGCAGATTTCACAAGGGAGGCCGGCCAGGGGATTTAGGTTCCCCAAAGAGAGAGGGGAGAATCAGAGGTTTAATAGCAAACATCTGGGTTTAAGCACAGCCTGAACATCATGGGAGCAATTAAAAAGTCATGTAATCTCAGCTCCTGAACTACGAGCGTGAGAAAATTAATGCATTCTTAATCAACAGCTATAACAGTCCGGGTTCAAATAGCAAATTCTATCTGCTCAGTGTGTAACCTCAGGCAGCTGTGAGCGGATGTCCTCTGAGCCAATGAAGATGCTTTCCAGGTGGGTCCACGTCCGCTGCACCTCGAACCAGATGGAGATGACCGAGTCGGTCACAGACAGCTTGCTCTGCCACGACGACACCTCGTCCAGGAAGTGGGCGATGTACTTGGATGATATGAGGTTCTGCAGCTGCACCTGGTTGTCCTCCAGCGTCTCGATCAGCTCCTCGTCTGTGCGCAGCAGAGGCACCTGGGTCCGGTGGTGGGGCTCGTACTGGAACTGCATACCTGGACGGGATCAACACATGCCGTCAATAGGTCGTAAACTCTGGGTGGCAGGATTAGGAGTGCTACCACAGAGGATAGTGTGGTTATAAGAAAGTGTCCCCTTCCTGTACCTGTCCATGTGGCGTTGAGCTCAGAGAGGACTTTCTCCATTCCCATCTCTTTAACGGCCCTGTCCACAATCCCTCTCACCTCCTCCTCAAAGCAGTGCAGGTTCAGCTGCAGCAGGTCAGCCAGAGTGGTCTCCTGCTCACAGAAAACCACATTAGTACTTCACCCACAATTCATATAAGCTACATTATATAATATGATCAAATTAGTAACAGAGCTCTAGCTATGATTGCTGGTGTCAGTTTGACCAGAAACCAACTATTATAAACCAAACCGCAGAGCTGCAGTGAGAGGGGGTTCACGACATCCAACCTGCGTCACCTACGAGCAGTAATTACACTTTAAGAAAATATTTAATTGCATTTTTCCCGATTTAATTAAAATTGCAATTACTTAATTATGAATTAAAAATTAAGTAAAACTCCAGGCTTGTATTTGTTGCCTACAACATGTTCGTACGAGGCATCGTCACGTCAAATATTAAAATGGACAGAACAGTCAGGAGGGGGATTTTCTGTTCCACACTTTTATTGTATAATTTTGATGTGAATGCGATCCATCGTTCAGCCCAAACTAGTGCTATGAAAACATGAACATGTAATATACTGTATATATCAATCGATTACACACTGTTTCATCATTGGGTCATATTAAAAAGGAATCGTCCAGGTACAAAACATGGCAGAATATAGAACTGAAACCTTCTAGATATGGTGTCACACATTATTATTCTGTGGGTTGTAAAGGGCTGTAAAGGCAGCTTTAACTGTCTTTGCCTGTAAGTCTGCTGCTCTTACTTTCCTTTCCTATAGGTGGCGCAGCTTAGCAGGTAGCTCCCTACTCTGGAGAATCTGCAACCTTCTAAATGTACACCGATCAGCCATAACATTCAGACAGCATGGGCATTCTGAGCAGCCCCATATGCAACAAACTGCGATGCTCTGTTTGTTCCGACACCTTTGTATCAGAACCTGCATTAACTTTTTCAGCAGTTTGAGCTACAGAAGCTCTTCTGTTAGATCGGACCACACGGGCCAGTCTTCGCTCCCCATGCACATCAGTAAGCCTTGGCCGCCCATGACCCCGTCTGCGGTTCAGCGGTTCTCCTTCCTTGGACCACTTTTGGTCTGTACTGACCCCTGCAGACCGGGAACAGCCCACAAGAGCTGCAGTGTTGGAGATGCTCTGACCCAGTCGTCTGGCCATCACAGTTTGGTTCTTTGTCAAAGTCACTCACATCCTTCCGTTGCCCATTTTTCCTGCTTAAGCACATCAACTTGGAGGACAAAAAGTTCACTTGATGCCTCATATATCCCCCCACTGACAGGTGCCATGGTAACCAGATAATCAGTGTTCTTCTTCACTTCACCAGTCAGTGCTCATAATGTTATGGGTGATGGGTGTACATCAGTGAGTACATTATGAGGCTAGTCATGTGACCAATTTAGTCTCTGAAATACATTTTTGTTCAAACTAAACAGCTGGAGCAGCACAAGCCCAGTGAGGATGCAGATAGAGCTGGGAAAGAAAATAATTGGAGAAAACTGCTGTGTGTGCATCCAGTCTTGAAGTTGGCCCTTAAATTATTGACACCACTGCTTGTTTTCGATATTAAAAATTGCAGCAAATGTACAGCTTGTAAATTCAAAACATAATATGGAAACATTCACCCAAAGTCATGAACACAGCTATATCAGCGGCACGCTCTTATTACTAATCTCTGGAATAAATAGAAAACCTGGTCCATGGTGAAGCGGACTCCAGTAGCAACCATCAGCTGATGCCAGTGTCGGGCTCGTATGGCCGGGTTTTGGAGCTCTGCAACGGCCCGGAGGGAGATGAGGAGGTTCTTCACCCTGCTGTCCAAGCCTGTGAAGGCCTCCCATGCTCTAACCTATCAGAGACAAAGGTCAAGAATCAGTACAAGAGGTTCTGACAGAGACATGGGGGCCTGAAGTTGCACCTCATGGTTTAAATTGAGTTGTATTTATTCCACAGAAGTTGACACATGCATTTACACATGTTTAGTGCTTCCCAGCCTTGCAGTTTTTAATGGTAATGGAGCTAAAAGACTGAGGTTGGGGCTAAAAGCTAGCACGCAGTTGAATGTCCATGCAGGAGACATGGAGATAAAGAAACGGCATTGTTTTTGTTTTGCAGTGTAGTTGCTAGAAAGATAAGGAAATATGTAACACTGTTATTTCATTCTAACAGACTGCCATGCTTCGTTACATTTACTAATGTTAAGATGGGGAAAATCACTGTTCAGGGGATGGGTTTAGCAAACAGTCAAGGGAAGTTACATAATTATCCCAGTGTTTTGAGATTAATTTGTCCTATCCACCTTTTGTCAGCCTCCCACACTTTTCATCACCTTGAGAGGCAGCTGGATCCGCGAGATCACATGCAACATCACATGAAAACACGCAGGAGTCCATCTTGCCAGGCTTGAAGTTATGCGCTTGTGGAGGAATCAGAGTGGTTCGAACCAACCAGCATCCAATAAAAAACATGGTTTAGATGTGACGACTGCGACTGTTTGTTCGAAAACAACAATGGTGGGCGTCTCCTGAAGAGGTTAGCGTAGATACAGCCTAGCCTCAGTTACGTCAGAACTGGAGAGTGTTTCTTCATTGAAAGAAGAGCAGAGAGCGGCACTGAAGGCTTTACTTCATGGAAAAGATGTTTTCGCTCTTTTTCCGGCTCTCCTGTGTCATATTGTTCGTTAGTCCGTGAAAGACAGATGGTTCATCCAAGTATTTCCTGAAAGTGCCTGCCCTTTTCCAAACTGACTTGACCGACTAGACTTCTCACATAGTTCTGTGTAACAAACCATCTGGTGCGTCAGGTTACACTTTTCGACCTAAAAGCCACATTAAAAATCTCTTCCCTCACCTCTTTATCCAGCCCTCGTATTTCTTTGGAGAAGCGTTTGCACTCCAGCTCCATGTCCTCCACGTGGATCTCGCTCCAGGGAGTCGTCTTCCATGCCACCATGCTGGATTCCACCACAGTGATCATGTCCCACAGCTCCTTCAGCAGGCCCACCTCACGCCTGGGGGATGAAGGAGAGTGGACAAAGTAAATTAAAAGGTAAAAATTCTGAACTGTGAATGTAAAAGAGCATCTCTGTTATAGCGGCTCATGAGTTTTGAATCTGGCACAAACTTGGCATTTCCTCCTTCCAACTTTTGGGCTTTACCTGCATTGTCGGAGCTGTTTGTACTCGGAGATGGTGACCTCAAACAAGCTGGCAGACTCCACCAGGGAGGCCATCACCGCCTCCCGCTCCTGGATCTGCCGGTGGAACGCGTCCAACATCTGGTAGGGGCTCTCGCTGTCAAACCTGGACGAGTGCATGAGTGCACACAGGCACCCATCAATACACACACACACACATTCACGCAAGCCCAGTATAGATCAGGCTGTGTTTAGGTAATGAAGGGCTGCCATTTTGCCAAGCCTCGACTTGGCTGCAGCATAACCAGACCAGAGTCCCCAGCGCTAACTGCACACTGTGACAATTAACGAAGACACCCATGACATTAATGGAAAAATAATCACCAGGTTATTAAGAGACCAATTACACACATAACTAATCTGACAATTAGACATGATGACGAAGCATCTCTACTTATGAATGAATTATCATTAGGTTAAGATTCAATTAGCCTTGTCGGATGTGAGGACAAGGAGATAACACTTCTCTAACATCACGTGATAAGGCAGGAAGGTGACATTCCCTTTTCAAAGGCACTCGCTGAACTTTGTCACCAAGGAAACCACACAGCGAATTGTGTTGCCTTTATTTACGAAACAATCGACTCAAATGGTAGCACTTTACTTCCTCCTTTATAACTATAACTCCTCATGTGAAGCATTCAGAACTGATGAACTGGTCATATGATATGGTCATATGGTCATATGACTTAACGGTTACCAAAAATCTTGGAAATCAGAAGTCTCACTCAAGGAGAAATCTCGCTCTGAAATGTCGCGAGAGGTAAGTTGTTGCAGAAAGACAACGGTATATTGGGATTAGACAAAAAGCAGGGATAGATGCTAATATTTTTTATTATATTAGCACTGCACGGGTCACCACGCCCCCTACATTTGGTGGCCAACGTACATTTTTGGTGGCCCAAATGTAAAGTTATGCAAAAACAATACAGAAAAGGCACTTTAACGTAAACTTAATACAGCCTTTAACTGTGACACTTCAATAAATGAAAAGACATTAACAGAATAAAAATATATTTTTATAATAATTAATTTAAATTGAAACGAGTTCTTTGTAAACATACGGTACATGCAGTATATTCTCTCTCTTAGTTCACAGTTTATATTTCCTTCCTAAGTTTGTGGAACTGTAACGTTGCTTTGGCGAAGGCTCGCAGTGCAGGGATGAAACTTGATGGCCACAGGGGGCCATGATTAATGTTAAACACTGAAAAGCATCTGGCTCTTTAAGGGTCCCTTCAAGAATGTCTACATGAAAATAAATGCATTATATTTGTTCACATGTGTAACTACACTATAGTGTGTAATAAACCATTTATTAAGTGCTCACACACCGTTTATAAATAATGCACTGGAGGGTTAAAGTGTCTCTTAGAGGCAAAAAGGCCAATATCCTTCTACCTGAATGGCCCGTTGTTGCGGAAGTGCTCCCTGAAGGTGTGCTGCTCCACATCGAATGAGGCACACTTTCGGCGCAGGCTGGCCACCTCGATGGCCTGCAGAGGTGCCACCTGCTGCTTGACTAGCACAGCCTGCTTCCTCACGTTGTTCCACTTTTCAGGCAACTCCTGCAGATAGACAGATAAACAGAATGATATAGAGAGAGGGAGATGAAGAGAAGGAGATAAAAGCAAGGCGGGCAGGAGTGACAGATGATGAATTGCCAGCAGGGAGAGCGCAGAGCAGAGATGGCCGATTGGAAAACACAAAGAAAAAGTAAGAGGAATGGCTCCGTCTCAGCTGAAGGAAACGGAAGAAAGAATATGTGCTAGTAAAAGTAATGTGACGTGGTAAGTCCTTACCTCTAACTGTTTGTAGACCACATCAGGCATCTCCTGCTCATAGACCTTCAGCAGAGCGATGGTTTGTTGCAGTGGCTCAAACATGGCGTCTGTGGTGTTTTGTCTTTCCTTGACAGCCAGCAGGTGACCCATGACCCCCACCAGGCCACCGTAGTCACCCTCCTCCACCTGCTGGCTCAGGCCAGCCTCAGCCACAGTGGCAAACTTCTCCAGATCTGACAGACTGCGGATAAATGACACTGAGCGTTAAAAGAGACACTTTTTAAATGTCTAAATGTGCTAATGATGCCATCAGGGTTATCTTAGCTTGGGGACCACACACGTTTAACAGAAAACTGCATTACAAACTGAAGGTGTGGAGTTTGAAAGACGTATACGTTTACCCAGCAGGGAGAGTCTAATGGATATACACAATCAGATGCCAACCCTAACCCTAATCTAAATCTGCTAAATCCCTTTAATATACAAAAGGACGTCAGATGAATGAGCCAGACTCATTCAGTAGGGTTCCGCAGCTCTCCTGATGCAGATTAATGTGCACATGGTCAGACCAGGGAGTGGTACAGCCAATTTCATCAGCGTATGATATGCAGCGTTCGAGGCTTGGTGACGTGATGACTCTTAACGAGACTAGTTGATGACCCCTGTAGCTGGCAAACTAACACGCTAGTCAGCTGGGAACACACGCCACAACTTTACACCATCATCTCATGTCTACAAACTGTCTACAAACCATGCCTCTTCTCTGGAGCAGGTTATACTATTGGTCAACACCAAAGTCCATTCACCAAAGTTGAAATCAACACGAAAGGCTGTGAGAATGCACTTTTCATTGAAATTCTTCTATTTTAGTCAGAAAACTGACTCAGTCCTGTCAGCTACACAGCAATGTGTATCTAGAGTTTGCTAACATTAGCCACAATAAGCTACTGGTCATACCAGACCAACAAAGGATGCAGAAGAAAACCGCAGAGTTTTCAAAATTGTACTTCACCTGTTGGTTACATGGTCGATGAGGTGCTGTTTGAACATGAAGCTCCACTTTTTGATGACATTGAGCAAGGCACTCTTCATGCTACGGCCATCCACCCTCATCCACCCGTGGAAGACATGTACCGGCTCCAGACCCTGCACCTCCTCGTAGATCTTCTCATACCTACAGTACAAAAACAGATTTCAGTCAGTAAGTAGACGCTTATGCTCATTTTAACTGTTCAACATAAAATTAACCTAATTTAAAAAAAAAAAAAAAAAAAAAGAAACCTCTATAAACCAAGCCTTTATAGGGGAGATGACCAACAAAATGACCACAGATAGACATTTAGGAACACACGCACACAATACGCACCCGTCCACCTGTTCTCTAAAGTTATTCAGCGTTGGAGGGCTCTCTGGGATGCCGTCGTCGGTGTAAACCTCCATCTCCTGGCTGGTGAGAACGTGGCCATACAGAAGGAACTGACGCATGAACTCCTTCCGGTCATCCACGTACAGGTAGCTGTAGCGCTCAAGCGAGTTGCGAAACTCGCAGCACGTTGCCATGACGCCCTGCATGCGCTCCATGAGGAGGTGGCGTATGTCTGCCAAATCAGCCATGTCCTCCATGTCAGCCTGAGGGCAAAGGAATAGAAGCCAACCACATCATTTTCATAGCTTTCTTGATCATGCGGCATGTTGACGGGAGTGATCTGTGCGATATTACAAATGAAAAAGAAGTTATAGACGTTGGGGCTGCATCAAACCGTCGGTACCTGGTAGTGGGGGAAGGGGCTGTGCTGGGCGAGGCGTGGCACCAGGGAGGAGATTCTGAACACATCATTGATGAGGCTCTCCACCAGCTCAAAGAAACTGTCTGCTGCCCCAAACTCCAGAGACGGAGTGAACACCATGTCAGGAACCATCAAATCCAGCTGAGCCTCAAAGAGAGGGGCCACAGCCGCTCGCTGGTCTGCACACAAAGGAAACAGGTGAAACTGCCGTGGCAACACTGCTAGAGTAAAACATATGGATTTGTAATGATAACTGGCATGTCTGTGTCACTTTGAATAGTCAGCAAAATGTGAAAGTTAAGACTTAATGTCCAGTGTGTTCAAAACTGAAAACATACCACTGTCATCTCTAGAGCACGTCTACATGTGGTTTTATAGAAGACACAAAGAAGAAGAGGAATCAGGAGAAAGGGGAGTGGAATAACAAGTTGGAGGTGGAGTTGCATCCGTGTTTCCTTGACCTTACTCTAACAGAAAAAGTCACGAGGCCAAGAAAGGAGAATCCATGCAGAGAGGAAAAAAGATGCGTTTAGTGCTAATTAGCACATTTTTAAGACATGCTAAGACATTAAATTAAGATGGTGAACGTGGTAAACATCACACCTGCGCAACGGCAGCTCTGGAACAAGCGAGTAGGTGGACACTGAGTTGAGATCGTTTCAAAGGGTTGAGAACGGATTTTCAAGCTCAAACGTTAAACCAACATGGACAAGAAGTACTAAGAAGTGCTCATAATAATGGACGGTTTGAAAAATCTTGTGGCATCGTAGGAGGTGGTTCGCGTCAGCGAAGGCTCAACTCGGGTGTAGGTGGGGTCAAGGAACACACAGAGCGGGTTTTTAACTTAAAGCGAGTAAATTTCAACTGGTATATAAACGTACAACTTGACACCCAAGTGTCTCTCATAAATGATCACAAATAAAACAAACAAATAAACAAAGTCAACCGGTCCCTTTGTTCCGTTGTCTTTCTTTCTTCCTTCTCTTCCAGCGTCGTCTGGCTTACTATCTGCCACAGTCGCCACCTTTTCTGCTTCCTCGGTTTCTCCTCTCTTTTCCTCTCCAGTTCTCCTTTCTTTCTCTACGGAGCATGTGTTTGAGGGTGTGGTTGAACCGCTCTGTCAGTCCATCCGTCTGTGGGTGATATGGTGTGGTCTGCACACTCCTGATGCCCAGAAACGTGTATACCTGCTTCAACAGGATAGACATAAAGTTAGTACCCTGATCAGTCAAAATCTCCTTGGGAAAACCCACTCTAGAGAACAACTGAATCAAGGCGAAGGCCACCATTTTTGCCTTCACATTCTTAAGCGGGAATACTTCTGGATACCTGGTAGCATAGTCTGTAATGACCAACATATAGCGATTTCCTGCCTTGCTTCTTTCCACTGGGCCTACAATGTCCATCCCCAACTTTTTGAAAGGGGTGCCTATGATGGGAAGAGGCTGTAGCGGAGCGCGGGCAGGACCTTGAAGGGAAGCCTTCTGACACTGAGGGCAACTCCTGCAAAACTGGGCTACATCCCTACGTAAGCCAGGCCAATGGAAGTAACGGTTAATGCGAGCAGTGGTCTTGCGTTTCCCTAGGTGGCCAGCCCAAGGAGAGTATTATATCTCGGGCCGCTTGAGGGACCACTAGCTGCTTGACCTGTCCTTGCTGGTGATAAAGAATACCGTTCTGCAAAAAGTATTCGTCTCCATTATCAGGCTTCTCGTCTGTCATGTTCTTCCCAGCTCCCATCAGTACGGACAATGTAGGATCATTTTGTTGCCATTCAATTAGGTTGGGGGGAATTTGAAAATCTAAGGGCATGTCGGGAGTAACTTCAGATGGTTCTACTGCCGTGCGCT
>JAVQJF010006628.1:0-138214 GCA_036023855.1 Gadopsis marmoratus
GGCATTTGCCATAGAACACCAGAATTGGCAGGTCCACCACTGGTGCCCTGTGCTTTTCACAGATGAGAGCAGGTTCACCCTGAGCACATGTGACAGACGTGAAAGGGTCTGGAGAAGCCGTGGAGAACGATATGCTGCCTGTAACATCGTTCAGCATGACCGGTTTAGTGGTGGGTCTGTGATGGTCTGGGGAGGCATATCCATGGAGGAACGCACAGACCTCTACAGGCTAGACAACGGCACCCTGACTGCCATTAGGTATCGGGATGAAATCCTTGGACCCATTGTCAGACCCTATGCTGGTGCAGTTGTTCCTGGGTTCCTCCTGGTGCACAATAATGCTCGGCTTCATGTGACGAGAGTATGCAGGTAGTTCCTGGAGGATGAAGGAATTGATACCATTGACTGGCCCCCACGCTCGCCTGACCTAAATCTAATAGAATACCTCTGAGATATTATGTTTCGGTCCATCCGACGCCGCCAGGTTGCACCTCAGACTGTCCAGGAGCTCAGTGATGCCCTGGTCCAGATCTGGGAGGAGATACCCCAGGACACCATCCGTCATCTAATTAGGAGCCCTGATGTTGTCAGGCAGCATACAAGCACATGGGGGCCATACAAACTACTGAGTACCATTTTGAGTTGCTGCAATGACATTTCAGCAACATGAACTAGCCTGCTGCATCATTTTATCACTTTGATTTTCGGGGTGTGTTTAAATTCAGCCCTCTGTAGGTTGATAATTTTAATTTCCATCAAACGATATGGCATCCTTTCATTCCTAACACATTACCCAGTCCATATCAGTATAGATATCCAGCATGATTTGATTTTCCCATTGAGATCTGATGTGTTTTCAAAGTGTTCCTTTAATTTTTTGAGCAGTGTATATACAGTATATATACTATATATTTTTTTTTTTACATTATACACTACAATGGCTGCCGACTTTCAACTGTTTTCCAAAAACAAGAGTCTTTATTTTGGTTTTATTCATATTGTTTCACCTTGACAGAGTGGAGAGTCTGTGGACTGCCTGACGCCTGATAAGCGAGTCATATCTGACGTTACATATAGCTGTATTTACTTTACTGTCAGCTGGGTGGGGGTGTGTGCGTACGTCTGCAAATGCATGTCTGGTAATGAGGCATGTGTGTTTGTGGCTGTTCACTCACTAAATGTGTGAATGAGACTGGAAGTGAGTCCACATCTCTGTTTGTCCACAGCTGTTTGCTGTGATATTTCCAGCTCTGGTTTGTGTGAGCTCAGGTCATATACCCACCCCTGTGTGTGTGTGTGTGTGTGTGTGTGTGCGTGTGTATGCGTGTGTGTGTAGGTGTATGAAGGCAGCATTGACCAATAGAGTTAATTACCTCAAAATGTATCTGTACTCTCAAGTCATCACTTATGGAGATTACATGGTTGGACTAGTTTCAAGCATTAGTACACATATACACACACACACTAGCAGGGCTGATTTAACAAGGGCTGGGGCTGTTTGAAGAGCTGCTTCAGACACTAGCATCCCCAATCATTTCAATGCATCTAAATGGAGAGTTCTCAACATGGACGCAGCTGTCAAAAACACACACATATTAACACTCTCACACTCAGGCCTGTCTCTTCAGTAAGTGTGTGTGTGACATGTGTGAACATGGCCACAAGCACCTCTTTGTTTCGAGACAAAGAGCAGGTCAAAAACATCATTAGTCTGAAGCTGCAGGACACGCACATATACAGACACTGTTTTCCAGATGCTAATACTGTTGCCAGTAGGGGTTCTGGGCTGAAGTGAGACTCTGAGTCAATCGCTGAACACACAGTAGGAAGAGCATCACTTCTCTCTCACATGCTCGTGCACACACACAAGCAGGATTTTTAACCCAAATTTATTGCTATTGAATTTTTAGAAAAGTGGCAAAATTAAAAGCCAACGCAAGGTGAGAGATTATTGTGCAGTTGGTACAAAGCGTCAAAGGGGAGCCCTCTCTGTAACCTTGTCCTCGTGAGTCAAGGCATAAATCACTGTAAATTGTGTTTGTTCACACTAATCCAACCCTGGTTTGGTGTGGAACAGTGCAGTCAGCACCTATGTGTACATAACCTCTCTCTCGCACACACACTCAAACACACACACACACACCTACATACACACACGGTAACCTGACCTGTGTCCTCTCTAAACTCCTGTAGACTGACATCAGCTTCACGTAAAGCTCTGACATCAGCTTTTAGAGTCCAGAATATCTAATGACACCACATTTGTGTCTGGTTAAAAACATTTCATAGAGTAAGAATATTTGCTCATCTGCCTCAGCTGTTATTGATGTGGTGACACACTTGCAGCATCACCACATTGCAGCCAGTGACAGGATGCTCTTATATTCACACCCACTGATTAAACTCTCCTCTCTCACACTTTTCTTTATTCTGTCTTCCCCTCTCTCCGCCTGACTGCATGGTGTAATCCCATTCAGGTCAGAGGAATGTTACGGTGTTGTTCTGGTGTCTGAGCCCGTTTACACACACACACACACACACACACACACACACACACACACACAAACACACACAAACACACCGCAGATGGAAAGCAAAGGACAGCAGCTCTGACACCTGCACACAAAGCGAGGTTGTGCTACTATAAGCACCACAGAGCAGAGCGTCAGGGCCGAGTGGAAAACAACAGGAGAGGGGTGATGACAAAGAGATGTTACACCTCTCTGTCCCTCCTCCTCCTCCTCGCCCGACTCTCCTCCCCTCCCCCATCGTTCATTCCCAGGCATCAAGGTCGGGCGGTGTTACAAATGATGCACTGCTCCACCCCTCTTCCATCCACTCTACACACACACATAAACACACACACAGGCGGATGAACGGCCGCTGCTGTAACTCACTTCTTGCTGTGACATCATTAATACGACATACTGTCCACAGTGACATCATTAATAAGAGCCGGGGTGCTGACTCTTCCTTAATGGTTCTCTAAATATGACAGGTTTGACATATTGTCCATGTGGTGGTCCTGTGCTTCCATGTGTGTGTGTGTGTGTGTGTACATGTCTAGCAGAGAGGCCTGTGCATACACTGGTGCCTAATTTACACTGCAGGCTGCTGTTTGCAGGGTGCAAGCAAATGTCAGCCAGAGCAGGCTTCCTGTCTTTTTTAAGCAATTAGGGAAACAGTTTCTCTCCCACCCTGCGACACATCCTCACACACCTAGACACAAACACACACAGAAGAACACACTCACACACACTCCTAGTTTCCTGGTTGATGGCCTACACTGAGCAGAAGATGGATTCTGAATAATGAGGGAGATAATTGCCCAGGCAGGGGAGAAAGAGAAGATCAATGGCTGATCTTTGAGCGATTATGTTCTTGTGTGTGTGGGGGGGGGAGTGGGAGGGGCAAATATATGTATCAACTGCCTATATGTTCAGTTCAGGTGTTGCCATTTTAGACGATGGAAATATCAAGTAGAGGCCAGCACGACCTTGCATTAAACAATGTGGCTCAGTTTTACCATAAAACACAGCGCATACACTCTGACAGTGCCCTACATAAGAATATATATAAATAGAATAAAAGACAGTACAAATGATGGACAGTCATGGAGGTGCCAGAGAAGTGCAGTAAAAATGTGTTTTGAAGAGTGAGCACATAAAAGGCAACACTACAGAAGAGAGTTTCATCCTGTGTCTTTGTTCAGCCTGACATCAATAGAAACATACTTCCTTGCTTTTGTTTGGCAGAGGGGAGAGATGGAATAAAAAACCAGAGAGATGAAGGTGGGGGGAGAGTGTGGCAGGTCATACTGCACCTGCTAAGCAACGGATATATTGTCATGGCAAGGCTTCTTCCCCTTGTTCTGTCTGACACACACACACAAATCTCTGACAAAAGCTTGATCAGAGCCTCCTGCATCCTCTTAAACTTCTTCCAAATCTTTATCTCTCTCATGCTCCCCCTGCTCTCCTTCTGTGCTCCTCCTCTCCCCCTCCTTCATCCCTCAGACAAAGGTGAGCACACGTCAGACTGACAATCAGACCGGAGCTCAGAGTGTGCATATAATTAACACAAACACACACGCTGACATACATGATGAGTCGCCTACAGCTCCCATGGCAGCCAAACAATGAGCCTCACTGACATTCATCGCCGTCATATTTATCTGTTGGCAGGCTAGAAAAATGCGGTGGCTGCTGTTATCTGGGAGCTCTTTCCTTCTCATTTTCTCTCTACCAAGCATTTACATTTCAGTCCTTTATTCACAGTCCCTGAATTTAGAATCATTAATTTAGTATCTAGGCTACCAACAAAGGCAAACAACTAGGACAGCATCACTGTCATCACTATAAATAGAAGTCCCTCCACAGTGCATATTGGTAAAGGTTATTATAACATGTGGAGCAGACACACAGAGAGGGAGACCCAAGCCATGGAGGAGGAGAGGAGGGATAAGATACATATATATCCATATATATGAAGGACAGACAGGGCAGCTGTGGGTGTAATGCTGTACCAGATAGGCAGTGGCGGGTCGAAGCCAGGACTCGTCAGACGCATCTCCATATGAAAGGAGCTCTGTGCCACTCTAAACACTACGTATGCATTTGTAATGCAGCTCAAACACAGGACTGGGAATTCATCCACTGCTCCATATGAGTGTGTGTGTGTGTGTGTGTGTGTGTGTGTGTGTGTGTGTGTGTTTAAGCAGGTGCTCAGAGGACAAATATTAATCAATCTGAATTCAACTAGTCCTGTCCCCACCTGGCACATGACATATCCACCGACACAACACCCCATCCCTGAACAGGATGGGTCATTTTTTGAGCGTTCACCGTGCAATGTCATGGAAATAACAAAGGAAACGGAGCTGTGATAACTAGGTGTCCACCCATCTAATTACAGCTAAACTGATTTTAAGCAGTGACGTTATGTCTAAATTAGTTTTTCACAGCATGCCACCTTCCCTGTTTAAATTATGAAAGAGACAATCTCCAGCAGCGCAGGCCTGTCTGTCTTTGTGTCTCCCTGCCTGTCTGTTGATCCATGATCTCAGACTGGAACGGTGCAGCTTACAGTAAAGCTGGCAGCTGACTGACAACTTAAGGCAAAAT
Source organism: Gadopsis marmoratus (assembly GCA_036023855.1). Taxonomy (NCBI): domain Eukaryota; kingdom Metazoa; phylum Chordata; class Actinopteri; order Centrarchiformes; family Percichthyidae; genus Gadopsis; species Gadopsis marmoratus. The sequence continues at coordinate 5,124 of JAVQJF010006628.1, forward strand.
CATGAAATATGTTATGTTTCAGCACCTCCCGACAGACGACACCCTGGGGAAGGATAGTTAACTTTAATGGTTTGTTTAGTTTGGAGATGTGTATGTGTGTATGTGTGTGTTTGCGTCCGTGTGTGTTTATTTTGAAGCATGGGGGCATTAAAATTGCAACCGGGTTGTGTGGGCTGATGACTTCACGCCCAGTTAATTGGCCGACTTGGTTATTTCCGTGCAACACTAACTTCCACAGGCAGACCTAGATCTACCACACACAAATATATAGAAACACACACCTGCTAAAAACTAAAACTAAACATAGTCTGCCTTTACCAGATGTTACTTTTTCCTTCCAGGTTTTAATGCCTTGACAGGTATGTATTCCAGTATGTGTGTACTGGGAAAAAACGTATGCTCATGCTGTGTGCAGTTAAACATTTTGGAAAGAAACCTGTGCTGTAATGTAATCGTCAGGTGTTTAAATGACAAGAAACCCCACTTTCTAGCCTAAAAAACACTTCAGAAAATGACAAGAGTTTACAACCACCACAGCCAAATAGCTGGCTTCTAACTTCAAAAAGTGTTTTATGGATACAAGCATCCTGCTGGGGCACTTTATTCGTTCAGCTCCAAGGCATGTAGCACATTTACTTTTCAGAGGCTGAAACATTTTCTGCAAAATGACATATCTGAGTTAAACAGCGCTAGCACTTTCACTGGAAACTCTATCAGACTTCATGGCAAAATAGCTTTTTCAGCAGAGAACTATAATGTGCATGGATGACTGTGTGCACATAAAGCAAGAAAAAATGGTAACCACACACACTGACAGAAATGAGAAATAACACCATTATGTCTTCTCGGCAAAACACAGAGGGCCATAATGGAATAATCTGCTAAACACATTAACTAAACATTATACTGTCACAAGGTGGTTGATATGCTATTAACTACTACCACTATTACTGAACTGTAGGGGCAGTGTGCTCATCAGTAGGGGTTCTGCTGCTGCTGATGTAAAAGTCCTTGAGGATTTACACACAAACACACACACACACAGTATAGTTTATTAACCGGGTGTGTTTTTTGCACAGATCTGTCAGAGCAACAGAACAGACTGGTAAATTCAGTTATCCACCATCCACAGAGGAAATGACCTGGACCAGGCCATCTGTGAGTGAAGTGTGTGTCAGAGCGTGCATCTGAGAGTGTTGGTGTGTGTGTGTTTTAGAGAGAGTAGAATGGGGTGGGTATGAAGCAAAAGGGAGAGAGTTTGTCGCTGATGCTCATGTGTTATTCATGAGAGCGCAGAGAATTTGCGGAATAAAAGCTCTTTCAAACATTAAGCAAAAGAGAGGACTGCAAAGTAAGGAAGAGTAGGGGAAAAAGCAGCGAGGCTGAAAGTATGACTTCACTTTGCTGTTTTATCGCTTTGCCTCCATCTTCTTTGCTCTCTTTTGTTTCCATTCTGAGGCTGTCAGACAGAAGACAGCGATGTAAGGGACTGAAAGATTCCCAGACAACCAGAGGAAGAGGAGAGAGGCAGGGGAAGAAAGGGAAGCAAACGGGGCGAATTTGAGGAGAGGAGAGGAAAGGAAGGGAAGGGAAAGAAGAGAAGGTAAACTGGGATTGGATATAAGATTGGGGTGATAGGAGAGGACTGAAGGGGTAAAGAGGAGGCTCAGGGAGGCAGATGGGCTAAACGAGGGCAGTGTAATGTTCCAGGTGCTACATCTCAGGATGAAAGCAGAGCAGGAGAAACATGTCTGTTGTCTCTCTGATCCACTGACAGACAGTCTGATGGACTGACATTTGAAAAGGAAAGTGACACCAGATTAGCCTTTGGGAAGGCTCAAAAATGGAGATAAACAAACAATTAGGCTACACAATGTTGTACAAACACAAAGCATCTTAATATGCAAAGGCAATTAAAAATACTCGCAAACATGATAGTGTCTAGCCAATTACGAACACTGAATGTGTTAAGCGCCACCAAGACCAATGGATCTGTTTATACCTGTGTACTAATTAGAAAATTATTGGCCCTATTTTTTATGAAACACGGAGGAATATTTTTTGAAAGTGCTTATTTCAAAGCTTATCAGGTGCTGAGAAAAGAGCAATTAATTAAATTCCCATTCGAGTCTAGCAATCCATTTTTCCCCCCCATAATGGAATTCTTAATTGCCGTGATTGGTCCCAAGTGGTTTCTGCAGGGCATATGTTCTTGACAAATGTGCTTGTTAAAGTTTCTCCACATATGAAAACGCTGGTAAAATGCAATCAGCTGCACAATCACTGTCAAACACCAGTAAGGCCAAATAATGTCCTAATGCAACTTTCATTGAAGGGGAACCAATTTTACAAATCCAAGGGAGTATAACTGCATATGTGAAAAACTACTTCTATAAAGCTTTTGTGGCTCCAGAAAGAGCTGTGTGAAATCTGATAAATTGCCTCCAATGATGTCGGGTCTTCAGCAGTTGGGTCTGAAGACTACAGGTTTGAAAATTAAGCAAATCTGGCTGTGTGGAGTTAGAAAAAAGTGAGCTTCCCAGACCTCTGTAGTCCGCTCCTCATCTCTGCTTGAGGTTAGCGACTCGAGGCTACGTAAGCTGCTATGAGCGTACAGTTACGTCCCTAAGTATTTGGACAGTGACACAAGTTTTGTACGTTTGCCTCTTTACACCATCACAATGGATTTGAAATGAAGCACTCAAGATGTGATTGAAGAATAGACTTTCAGCTTTAATTCAAGGGGTTCGACAAAAATATCACATTAACCGTTTAAGAATTACAGCCATTTTTATACAAAGTCCCCCATTTTCAGAGTCACATCTTGATTGCTTCATTTAAAATCCATTATGATGGTGTACAGAGGCAAAAGTACAAAACTTGTGTCACTGTCCAAATACTTATGGACCTAACTGTAACACACCTGAATCTCCAACCAAAGTGTTGTTGGCTGTGTTTTGACAAGGACAAATAATGCGTGGAATTAAAAAATAATCTCGGGTTCTGCTGCATCGATTTTTATCCTTTTTAGAAAAACAAGGGCATTTAAAAAAAAAAAAACAGCATTCTAGGAGTGCAATGCTAAATTGGTGGTGTGTTCTTTGAAGAAACCCTAAAAAATACAATTTAATCAAATATCATCTCAAAAGCACCTCACTGCAGTTTTAAATACCAGAATAGAACAACTGGTGTCTGTAACAGTGAATGAGGGAAGCAGTTTGCACAATGGTGGCAAATAAAACTGTTCAGCTTCAGTGTGGATCCATTTGTGTGGATACTTTTTTCATCTCACTACCACCAACATTCTGAGTGCACTAAACCTGCGTCTGGAGCGCAGCGAGAGTGTGTCTGTGAGGGCAATCCCATAAAAGTGCACCAGCAGGTGCCTGCTACAGTTCATCACACAAAATCATGCACTCAATCATACACACAGACACACACATGCATGGTTGAGCTTATACATCAAGACGTCCGACTCCAGAGCTCATGGCTTCTAATTGCTGCTCGTTTCCTTGAATCACCTCTGAGGGAGAAAGGCAGAGACAGTGAGACTTCACTCTTGTATCCCCCTTTGCTCCCTTGAGTGTGTGCTAATTCAGATCAAATCATGTGTTGAGTTAAACATAAGGTGCAACCATAACAGATATTTACACCATTCATAAAACCACAGAGGCAGGACGGATGAATGTAGGAGCTCCAGACTCACTCTCTCCAGATGTCTGTCTGATTAAGATGATACACTGTTATTACTGCTTGGTTCTGCCAAGGGGGTCTGGCGAGGACTTTACTACAAGCCCTCTGATTGGCTGGCCTCTGGGTGACCCAGAGCTGCTGGGAGTCTTGAGATGTCAGACATGATTCTAAGGAGAGCTGCACATGTAGTACCATGATGCTCTGAGGTTACAGGAACAGTGTGTGGACTGATGGTTGTAGGAGAGACTCTTGCACGCTTTTACAGATGGGCAAAAAGTGGGTCATTGTAATCGGGGTTGCTCGTGAGACAAATGCGCATGTCCTGCTTATCTTTCATCTCAGTGCTTTCAGGTGGATCAGCGTTGCTCTGCATCTACCTCCTAAAACCAGCTGGAAGTCCTGTTCACAGTCCAGCATAACCTCACCTACATTTAAAAGACTTAAACATGCCCACTGATCAAACATTTATGAGACATCAACAAAATACAACTTAACGACATCAAGAACATTTAATTTTGAACTTGTCCGTGAGAGGTAGCCAGAGCCAAAACAGCCTCTCTGACTGGTTTGTTTCAAATACTGACAGGAAGCCTTTAAGTGCCTCAGCTGAACCAGAGACCATCAGTAAATCAGATGAGATTCATATATCAGAAAATATCTGACAACACAGATGCAATGTCAAAGAAGAGGAGGTGGAAGTGAATAACATCAATATTTCATTACAAACATCATTATTAGTGCCAATACAATAGGCTTGGTCATCTTTTATAACCGATGAAAAAGAGCAATGTGATGTGTCATTTGGCCATTGGACAGAGCAGAGGACCTTCATACCCATGCACATAATCAGTACAGTCGTCCAGGAAAACAGATATTAGCTGTATTACTACTATCCAAAATACATGAGTAATAAAGGATAGATGTGAGAGAAGTGGTTGGGATGCAATATTTAAGCCTCTTCCCCTAAGCCCTCTCTTTAAAGCTACTTAGATCTAAAACCAAAATGCTAATTCTAGGTCTGTTTGCAAATTATTGAACCACTCTAGAGTTATCCTGTGTATCATGCTGTTCATGTTAGGATTAGGCAAAAGTGAATCCTGAAAGCAGAACCCGAACCTCTGTCAGTTCAAAAAGTCACAGAGGTTTATTTCAGCAACAGTGGTGGTTGGGAAGGAGATGGCCGATGAGCCGGAAAAGGGGCGAAGGTGATGAGCCGGAAAAGGGGCAATGGTGATGAGCCAGGAATATCCCAGTAGTCGTTGGAGTCAAGGCAGGCAGAACAGAGCAGGCTGGCTGAAGCTGAGAAAAAGGCAGGATGGGCAGGCAGGTAACTGGACCATGGTGAGATGTGTAACACAGGACAACAGGGGTCAATAATTGACTAATACACTGGAAGCAAAACTAGAGAACTGAGCGGCCCAGACGAAGTTTAGCAGGTGAACAGAACGATCTAGCAGGGAATTGGCGAGTTGAACCGGGTATATGAGCACTGCAGAGATGATTGCTAGATGAGCCACAGCTGTGCAGGGGGAATCGGTGGGAGAAGGAACCTGACGGCCACGCCCAGGCATAGGCATACACACCACAGAGAGACAGACAGAAGACAACAGGAACACAGGGAGGAAGGCAACAAGGAGAACGCAAGGGAGGGAGAAGGGGAACAGCCCTAATCATAACAGTTCTTAGACAGGTAGATCTCTGAAAAAAAAAAGATTAAATGAGTAATTATGGCAGCAGCAACAAAAGCAGTTTTCTGGAATAAATAAAGGGAGAAATTAGTATTTAGCAGAATTACTGTTGACCAACATGACCAAAGAAAAACCCAGACATACCAAACATAAAAAAGTCACTGCAGTATTTGTATAGCAAAATGTATTGATCTCTAGGACGTGAAACGCAAAAACAACTCAGCAAGGACCACTTATTGCCACAAAACATAGACGGCCTCTTTCATGCTCATTTATGGATCATGTGACTGCTACAGTGAACATTGTTGTTTGGTTCTGAAATTGCAGCATTGTGAATGACAATGGTTTGTGAGACTTTCTGACAACACAGTGACATATGTTTGAAGTATAATATTAAGTAAACAGCCAGTTTCTCCATCCATCTATACAACAGCCTGTACACCTATGAATCCATTTTAACATCAGAGTAACATTCATCCATCCATACGGCCACGTAAACATTCATAGAATCCGTCCATCCATCCAGGCAGTGAGCATCTCTCCCGGGGGAAAGGCTCAGCTGCCTCCTGCAGCCCTCAGACATGTTTTAATGGTGAGCCTGAACTATATAGGCTCCTCTGGCTCTCCTGAGATGCACACACACACACTTACACGCACACATCTAACACTGCATAAAACTGCATGTATATCAGCAGCGGTGACCTAATGTCTCTGGCGTATTTCTATTCCCCTAGCCTCCCCCTTTCTCTTAATATTTATACACCATTTCTTTATTCAAATACTCATGCCTACTTCCACATAACACCTCTTTGTTGTTCCTTTTCATCTAAGACCCTGTAAACACTGGCTATTTTTCCGTAGCATCCGTTTTTGTCTTGTTCTTTCTTTTCCCTTATCTCTCTGCCCACCTGAGCCTTTTCTTCCACTTCAACACCACCCCTCCTCTTTCTGCCCTATCCCCCTTTTTCATCTGCTTTCACTCATTTTTGCATTTCTTGATTTTCAGTCACTAATGTCATGCTGCTCTGTAGCAAATGTCTTTGTGTAAATGTGTGTCATGCGAGGACAGCATGTGTGTGACAGAAAGAGACAGACACAGAGAGAGAGGAAAAAGTTAACTGTGATCAGCACAGATGGAAGGACACCTGCTCTTTAATGGTGTTTTCAGATGCTCCCTCTCTCTCTTTCATGACCTCATGCAAGCGCACAGACACACAATTACTTCAGAGAGGCAAACCTGGGCACAACATGAAGGACCGTCCTCCTCCTCCCATGGTGCAATGGAGGCAGAGTGACGGATGGGATGGGGAGAAATGGGATAGAGATAAAACAACAATATGGAGCCATGGAGGCAGGTCCAAAAGGGGGAAGAGAGGAGCCACAGACAGAGAGAGAAAGAGGGGGACAGACAGGGAGTGGTTCACACATTTGGCGAGTGAAACTAGCTGTGATATTTCCAGCAGAGTGGCCTTATCTGTGTTTAGTTGTGTGTTTGCATGTGGTGAGTGTGGTCCTGTGAGGCTGAGAGGGAGCAGGTCTGTACAGCTAGACAGGGTGATGGGTATTTAGGCCAAGAGGAGCTCATAGTCCACCTCGGGGGTTAGACCTGAACCTGAGCTGTGATCGGATTCTTGTGGTGCTGTGTTTGAAGTCCAGCATGTATTTAAATAACAGTCACAGAATAGACTCCATAGACCTAAGGCTGTAGGCTGTTGTTGCAAACCCATTTCAATGTGCAATTTTTGGTAGAAATTTGGTATCAACATCTTAATATTTAAAGTTTGCATTCACTTCAAGTGGAGAAAATATGAGGGCTTCAATCCTTAATGGAAATGACACAGGGCATGGCAGGACAGTACAAACCCAGCAGGCAAACACACAGCAAAACCCATTAACAGTAGTTCAAATGAGGTTCCTGACACCATGCATGCCAATGAGGTGTGTAAAACACAAGCAAATCCACGACACATGCACTGCACACATGCACACATGCAGACAGAGCAAATAAACAAGAACACACTCGCACACAGAAACACCTACAAATACATGCACACATCACTATCTAATTTCATTCACTTATGAGCAGATTCACTATAACATGGCCTACAGGTGTCATTAACATTTCAAACATGGAAAATTATGCAAACACCCTGCCACGCCATGGGGGCAAGCAGCTCTGCTCATTTAACACACTCCTACAATTGCTCAGATGGAACCGTTTTCTCATCTGTCAGTGCTCCACAGCTTTACCAAAACAAACATCTTGTCAACATCGTGCACTCTCACATTTACATTAACACAGACGTCCAGGGGGCGGGGAAGACAAAAAACAACACAGTTAATGCTGCTAAGGAAAACCAATGTTAGAAAAAAAAACACATCGACATCTCACACATGAACGATGGTATCAATGAACATTTTCTGCTACCATCATCTTTCCGGACCATCTTGGATAGACTGTACAGCCTTGTGCACAGCAAAACCAATCTGCTCTTATTTCATTTTCTCCCAATCTATTCTTTTGCTTGGGTGAACTGACCACAGTGTGTGTGCGTGTGTGTGTGTGTGTGTGTCCGTCACACCAGACGGAGGTCTATGTGCAGGGCCTCAGAATATGAGGTAATCAATCACATCATACTGCCTTAGATTAGAGCCACATCGATCTGGTCTGGGCTCTGACAAACAGCCTGACCTAGAATACATCCACCTGGACAGGGCACACAGATGCACGCACACACACACACAGCACCTCTTCTTTCGCTGAATTCCTACCACTCCACATAGCACCCCCTCCCAGGAGCATACACCCCCACATACACACATACCAGGAATATTTACTAAGAACCACAGTCTCATACAGAGTGGTCAGTGTACAGTAAACATCCAAGGTGGGTGGCTGTTCATTTGTATGCTCCTTTCACTGTCCATCACTGCCGCTGCCCCCGTCCACGAAAGCAAACACTCACTGCCACAGTTTGACGTTCCCGTCACTCTCAGACTTGGGAATGTGATAAGTTTTTATTTTTTTATAAATATTTCTACCTGTGTGTGTGTGGATGTGTGTCTTCTTCTCTACATGCACTTATTTAATATATTAATGCTGTGTATAGTCCCAATCAATGGTTAGTGGTGTGATGAAGGTCCTAGCCTGAGGGGAGAGAGAGCAAATGGAAAATGCTCTGAGATGTGCAGCGTTCACAGAATCATTAAGTCTGAGCTCAGGACTGTGTGTGTGTGTGTGTGTGTGTGTGTGTGTGTGTGTGTGTGTACGTGCATCTATTTGATGTGTGTGTATTGTGCTTAACAAGTAATCATTAGCACTAGATATGCAGTGAGGGTGTCAGAGTGTTATCCAGGTATTGTTTGAAGATCTCTAGCTGTCTACCCTGTAGTGCCGACTGGAGAAAATCAAAGCCCTGAACATCTAAAGTATGCATGTATATAAGCGTGTGTGTGTGTGTGTGTGTGACACACACACCATTCCATTACTACCATTCCACTACAAAGCAGAGACCAAAATACAGTATATGCGTAGTAAAACTACAGTCAGGTGGTTGATACTTTTCCACCACCTGAGGTTTATAATGTGAAGCATATGGCAGATTACAATTAATTTCAATATTTTATTCAATCTTTGCATCTAAGTAAGACAAACTGCTTTGCAAAGGTAACGCTGTTCTTGAAAATGAAAGTATAAAATGTTTTTGAATTTAATAAATATCTACATCTTGCAGCAACTAAAGTGACACAGGAATTAAACCTTAACTAGCATGCACAGTGAATTTGAAACACTCACTTACACAGTATTGTGATGTTGGTTTCCCTGACTGTTCTGGGATACTTTGCTGTTGTCTGCTTGATCAATTCTGCTAAGCAGGCAAATAAGTTGGTTGTAAAAAAAAATAAATAGAGAAACAGGCTTATTCATTTTCTTATCAAGAGATAGATGAGAAGATGAATATCACTCTCATGTCTGTACATTAAATATGAAGCTACAGCCAGCAGCTGATTAGCTTAGCACAAAGACTGGAAACAGGGGGAAACAGCTAGCCTGGCTCTGTCCAAAGATAACAAAATTTACCTACAAGCACCTCTAAAGCTCACTACTTAACACATTATGTCTTGTTTGTTAAGCTTGTTCAAACAGTATAAAAACCTCAAGTTGGAAGTTAATGTGTCAATCAAATCGAGTTTGTTCTGTTTTAATTTTCATACTGAAGCTTGCCTCATACCTGATGTGTCCTGGTGTGCAACAGCTGAACAGTAGAGGACCTACAGAGACAGCCGGGTGGACAAGTGACCAATTGTGTTCTTGAAGGTGGGAGGATTGACCAATGAGAAAGCAGGACTGATTGGAGGTGATTTACGTTCCTGACATCTTTAACCAAATTACCCAGCATCCCTTGCGGTGTGATTACTGTGATGCACAGTCTCGATGCTTGTGTGTGTGTGTGTGTGTGTGTTTATGTTATTTTACTTCTGCCAAGGCACTGGCTCATACTGAACTTGAAAACAGATTTGGATACAACATATGAGATTCAAAACTATCAGACAGAATAAAAACATCTGTTTTTCAGATTTTGTGTGATAGTCTGATATCTGCTATCTTTGGCAGTTATCACAGTTACCATTCCCACTGACCTGCAGGCGAAGCTTAGACAATATGTTCAGGGCTTTATGAAGTAATCTCATTGATCACCAGCCAAGACTGCTGTCAGGACATCCAGAAGATTTTCCCAGCATTTGTTTGAATTAATGGAATCTAACAAGCTTGTGTTTACATTTTCTACAAGTGCAAAATAACTTCATGCAAAATGCCATCCTTTCAGCTATATGAAGTCTAATACATATTGATCTACACTAGCTCTAATAGGAAAATGTAATAAAACAGCCTTTGCTGACAAGCACTTGATTAGCTGACTCCCTGGTGACTAGTGTCATTTTCTCAAAGACTAAAGAAGTGGCCTAAAGATTTTGAAATGACCTGAAGAAAGCATTCCCTTTGAAAATAATATGCAACCAAATCACATCAAGCTATCACCTGATATTCAATTAAAGACAGAATATAACAGGTACAATATGTACTGATATTTTGTGGTTCACTGTGAGATGTCTCTCTACAGAGACAGCACAGTTTCTATTAGAACTAACAGGCTCATCTGACTGGAAGCCTGCATGATCCATCAGTTCATTTTAGCCACTCTGCTCTCTCAGCCCTGCTCTTAAAGACAGATAGTGGGAGACTGTCTCATTTCACGCTTGCAGGAGTTAATGCTATTAAACTAGACACACAGATGCACTCACATACACACATGTGTACACATGCACGCACACAAAATGTAGCTGCTATCTGATGGCCTGAACAACGGCAACCTCTGAGACAGAGAAGCTTTCCTGTTCCAGTGATACACAGCCATGTTCAGCCTCTAGATGATATGCGTGTGTGACTGTGTGTGTCACACACATTTGCACCTGCGCTGTGGCTGATGCAGGACCAATCCCTCAGTGATCCCATTACAAGGGTCTGACTAGTGAGGGTTGTGTGTGTGTGTGTGTGTGTGTCAGTGTGTGTGTGTGTGTGTGTGTGTGTGTGTGTAGGTGTGTGTGTGTGTGTGTGTGTGTGTGTGTGTGTGTGATGGAGAGGATCATCCGAGAACTGCTGTTAGTTAGCAGCATTCTCTATCATTGTGGCATGTTATTATCTAGCTGGGGTCTATGTTACATCAGTCATACGTGCACATACACACATGCATGTAAACGTGCGAGATGCATGCAGATTCATCTTCATACTTTTGTCACTACATCACTACATAAGTAACCTCAAAGGAAGAGAGTCATTTTGGGAAATACACTTATTTTCTTTCGTGCTAGAAGAGAAGATTTATATCACTCTTATGTTTGTCCATCAAATGAAGCTGGAGCAAGAGATGGTTAGCTTATCTTAGCATAAAGACTAAAAACAAGGGGAAACAGCTACCCTGACTCTGCCTACCAGCACATCCACAGCTCACTAATCAACATGTTATATATCTTGTATGTGTGTATAAAAATAGAAACACTTAAATTTATTATTTTAGGAGGAGGTATATACTGAAACTATTTCCTCTGGTTGCCTCACGGGGATAACAAGAAGAAGTCACTGTGCCTGGCCAAGAAATAGTTCCAGCATGTAACTCTCTGTAAAAACACAAATCGTCTAATCTTAAACATAAACCTAATGAAAACTCTAAATGAGTCTTAACCTTAACAAGCCACTTAAAGATGTGAAGACTATATCCTCAGAACAAACCCACTTGCACACTCCCCTTTTACTTAATGGCATTATGAGCTCTGACAAATAAAAAGTCATGATTACCAACACTTTGGGGGGTTGGGCATGTGCCACTGAAACTAAATGGGAAGTCCAGCTTGCTGGTCATGCACACACAGATCCCTACAGACAACATATAATAGGGATTGATTTAAGCAAACAACACAATGCATTAATAAATAACAAGTGCACACAATTGAAAACGTTTTTAGAATAGCAGTATAACAGGATCCTATAAGAATAACACTGGATGTACACACTGTCTAGGCTTTATCTCTATGCAAACCTGCCCTCCCAGCACCTTGTTACTCCTGTGCAGTGCCAACCTGTGCCTGACAGTGGAGCACAATCTAACATATCCATCATATGGTCTCAGACTGAGAAACAGTTAAATGATACATCACTTACACACACATCGACATAAACTGCAAGTGCACACATACATATACACAATCAGTATGATAAATATTCAATAAACTGTGGAGTTAAAACGTAGGTGCAAACCTTATATAAACTGATGCGTTGGCATACATTTTATCAGTGCATACATTTGTGTGTATATTAAACTCTCTCTGACTTTATATTACTTTGGGCCAAAATATTCTCTGTAAAACCTCAATTAAGTGGTCACGGTGATCACAGCTTTCTCCACACCCACACTGCAACACTAAAACTTCAGAAAAAGGGAACTATTTATAGTGTGTGTTCTCATCTCAAAAGCTGTATCAGCTGGGCTTGGAACAGGTTATGGCTTCCCTCCTCACATTTCAGGCCCCTCGTTTACTCGCTTATTGTACCGGCACCTGAGAGCAGATTATTGTTTAGGAGACTTGCAGCAGAACAGGCAGAGTAAGTAGATCTCCTCTCCTCTGGTCTAATCTAATCAAATTTGATGTTTCCAAACACACAGCAGCTGGCTAAAGGCACAGCGATGATACCCTAGGAACAAAGCCCACACTTGTTGTTGGAGACTTACCTAAGCTTCTCCAATTCCTGCCTCAATTTAGCATTCTCTCCCTGAAGCTTAATGCTGGAAAACATCAAGAAAACAATTTAACGGCCTGACACTGTGAGTGTGTGCTTTGGTGTGTATGTGTATTACCCTCAAAATGGTTCCTGTCTGTTTCTGGACATCCTCTGTGGGCTGATGGAGGCAAGTCTCCCATGATCACCCGTTCACTCTGCAGCAACACAGTAAAGGAAATTCAAACACCCAGAAACAGCACCGAGACAAACAACCCTTTAAAAATACCTTGGCCCTCTGGAAATATTACCCAATTTTACAAATATGCATTAAATGTTCAAATATGTACAGAAGTAAACATTATAGCAACAGCAAGACTATTAGCTTGACATCTGCTGTTCAGTAGTTAGCTGAGCTTTCTAAGTTGCCTAATTTGTGCAATCATCTTGTAAAATACCTAACATGTTAAACGTTAGTAGAATAGCTACATAGATGTTGAGGGTCAATAAAGTTTTGGAGGCAGGTAGCTATACTATCACTTTTAAGCTTTTATGCATTATTAAAACATCACATGTAATTTCTTTCATCATGTGAATGAAATAATAGGGGGAAGGGCTGATAGCTTTCATACAATATGTGTACATCAAATGTAGAGATCACTTCAGCCAGTACTGCAAAGGTCCTTTCATCACTTTGACCTATCCAGCTCTCACTTTCATCTTACACTAACGAGGGGCTCATTAATTTCTAATGAAAGGATCCTGATTTACTGCAGGCCCATTGAGGATATTCGGCCCTCTATACACAGAAACTGGATGGGGTCATCACATTTTCAAACAACACATGTGAAGACCGGTGGGCACACATGAAAGCTCATGTAAACACACAAGGTGAAGGAGAAGCTGTCTCTGAACGTTTTGGCCACTTTTAAAAATCAGATGAATTAAATTCTAGAGAGACAAGGCTGGAGTGAAAAAATAACAGACAAGGGAGAAAAAGATGGAATGGTATGAAGACTCAAAATAGAGCTGCTTTGTGTTGAAGCATGGCAAAAAGGTCCCTCACAAACATTTGGAAAGAAGACACTATCTCACTGTGTGTTAGTGCGTGTGTGCTTGTGTGCACACACACACAGGAATGGCCGTTCCGCCACGTTCCAGATAATTCCACACACACAGGCGGGTCCACACTCTCCCTCTATACTCCCGGCCCAGCTCGACTAATACACCATCGGTCACTCTGGTCTGTACTTGTGCGTAACTGTCCAGGCTCAGTGAAACAGACGACTGCGCCTGTCTGTCATAGCCTGTTTAAGAAGAGATTCTGCCACGAGAATCTACAGCTGCTGAGGGTCAGTGGAGCAAATCACAAGTTTTATCAGTAAAAAACACATTCAGTATATCAGCCGAATCAATCATGTCTACAGACTTCTACCTACACTCTCTACCACTAACACAGCATATAAAAGTAGTAGTAAAGAATTCCTATGAGAAATTGAGTTACAGGATGATATGATAATCTAATCAAAATCAGAGTTGGTCTATTATAAGTACCCAATTAAGGTAGAGTGTGCTGTCATGTGCTCTCATTTACCTTCAGCATGGAATAAGTAATAGGAAAAGGTGTGTATGGTTAAAACACACAGAACACAGTAAAATCATTGTTCATTCCTCCCATATATTTAAATGCTTTTAAAAGCTTGACGGTCCTGGGGTCCACTGAATTGACTGCATTTATAAAAAAGATAAATTAAATGATATCATTGGCATGTATGAGGGAGAATTTCCAACCATGTTTTGCAGTCAACTTGCTGTCAAGACTTTCAGCTGAATAATATCGATGGTATTTATGCCAATGTGGGACAGAGAGACATGGTGAAAAAAAACAAATCCAGGGGTTCATTGTTCAACCCTGTACAGTCAACGATGTTGCTACCCTCTTAACACCATGGCAGCCTAATATCACAAAGACACTTGAGTTTAAACTAAAGGCCAGGTGCACATATAGGAGGAAGATTATTCAGTTTTAACTCTTGACTTAAACCAGAGACAACAAAGGTGTAAATGAGACAAAAGACTGCATCTTAGCAGCTACAGAAATCCACCTGTGTCACAGTGCCATCTAGCTTACAAATTAAGAATTGCAAAGACATCTTCTGCAGTTAGTTAATAAATAACAAATACTTAATGTTTTGTTTTTAACCTGTGAAATTGAAATATCAAAACATGTTAACTTAAAGTAATTAAACATGAAGACATACTGCATCGACTCTTGAGAGTAAAGAGCAGAATCATTTGGATGAATCCAGTAAAGGGCCATGTTGTTCCCTACAATTGTAAAGTGTTGCATTATACAGTGGGGTGGAAATCTGTACAATATAATGCATTCTACTGCAATAACCTTCCAATACATACCAACTTATTAAAGCTTCTAATGGTCAATTCTTGTAGAGGCTGTGTTAGAAACATCCTTCTTCAACTCTATGGTTGAGGTTTTTGGGGGCTAGTTTGTGGTGGTGTTGTTATATTAGACTGCATTATATCATAATTTGTTGCTGTTATTTTGTTCACTACTTGTGTATAAAACAGGGTACAGATGTATATTTTACCACCGAAGACACACCTGCTGGAGCTGTTAATGCGCACAGCACGACCGTAGTCACACAAGTTAACAGACAGAGCACTGAGCAGTCTTAGACTCAGAAAACAACCATGACGCAGTGCAGAGAGTGTGAAACAGTGCGTTGAAACAAACATTCATGAGACCTGCAGAGCACTTACAGACACTGAGTGAGTCACACAGAGCTCATTTTCTCAGTCATGGTCTCTGCACACTTGTCCATTTGGAGTAAATTAATTACTAATAAAGAAGGCAATTCAATTCACAGGTCTACAGTAATACCACACAAAGGTCAGTAAAACACCTCTGCTTTATTTGTGCACATGTACATTTAGTTGCACGCTCACACACACACACACACACACACACACACACACACAGCATGCCTGGCCCCTCTTTGGATGCAGGCACTTGCTGAACCGCAGAATGTTAAATAAACCAATGAAGGAATTCCACTGAGTCAACACAGCATGTGGAAGTGGAGAGCTCGCTCTGTCTGTGTGTGTGTGTGTGTGTGTGTGTGTGTGTGTGTGTGTTGGGAGAAGAACAGAGCGGTGTCTGTCACAGGACTGTCCTGAGTAAACACGAACACATTCACACACACTCTCTGATTCCATTTAGAAACTACCTGCCCGTGGAATGCACAGAATCCAGCTGCTATGGCAACAGAAACCTGCCGGTAAATCTGTGTTTAACACCTTATGGCTTTCTCTCTCTTTCTTTCACACACACACATACACATACACCGGACCTCCAGATTTCACTGGGATGATGCGTTGTTTCCTGTAGCATCACTTTAGATGTTTTTCTTTAATTTTATGATATGATATGGTACACTTTATTGTCCGCGAGGGGACACACGTATTGGGACTCTCAGCACTGCTGATCTATCATGATTACAAAGCAACTACACAAGAGTCAATAGATCAACAAACCATCAAATAGATAAATATATAACACATTCACAATATACAACATATTCAAACATCCACATAACACACCCTAATATTTTTATCCTATATTTCACATCAGACATTTTTACATGTCACTGTAGGAAAAGCACAGGTGTTGCTATTAACATTAACAATGGCTCTTCGAGTGCCCCAGTAAGCCATGACAGTGAGTATGTGTGCACAATACTGAGAGCTGTGCGTAAATTCAGGGGTCATGTCCGTAGAAGGATACGGCCCCCGAATTGAGGGGGCTGAGCTGTGACACAGTTCCATACTACACAGTAATGCTAAGATGGTTCTATATATGTAGTGTGTTCACACTGAAAAAGTTCAAAAAAATCACCAGGTTAGTGAACTAAAAACATTAGATTTTTGTGAGGGCTGGTGATTACCACTATTGTCTCTTAATGTGACACACAAATGACATGGAGGAGCTCACAGAAGCAAAGAAAAAGGAAAAAAGTTCTAATATTTGCAGGTATTGGTAATGAAAATGGGACACAGCGCAACAGAACTTTTTAACAGCAGACCTAGCAGGAAAGCACAGGTGGAACTAATAGCATTAATGACAGTTCCAGTAATGAATGCGTTAATCCAACGCAGCAGTTAATCGTGTGAGTAGTTACACTAGTGTATGTCAAGTTAAAATGTTTCTGAAAAGATCAACCACATAATTTCACCACTAGGTAGTTGTAAATAGTCCACTACTGTATAGAAGACGTTACTGTTATGTGTTTTTATTGTTCCATTTCATTAAAAGCCTACGCTCAAACTTTGCTAACACGGGTTGTGTAACATCCTATGTGTTGTAGTTCCATGTATTGGTACGTCAAGAGTGACGTCTGACGTAAAATGACGTATTCTACGTCCCCCCAGGAACTTCCGCCTTGCACGTGTGCGTTTACTGAAAATGTGGACAACTGCGCTTAAGAAATAATAGTTATAATATTCTAAACACACCAACCGGTTGAAACATGGGGAAGCTGAATGTCGTGGTGTTGAGGTACTTAGCTCGAGATGACTTCCGGGTCCTCACAGCGGTAAGTAGCGAGCTAGCTAACTGTTATGTCCCAGCTGAGTTAGCCCGTGCTAGGCTAGCTTTGCTCGGTTTGTCATAATAGTAGTTAACTAACCCAACGTGAGCTACCGTCACAGTAAATACATCAACCAATTTTGCCGAGAGCTCACTGGACTGTCAAACAAGTCCAGTGTTGCAATGATAGTGAACACCAATGTTATTGTCGTCATTGTAGAGAGTCGGGTGTATGGGAACACAATTTGATACAAGAATGTTAGACCCTCCCTGCACAGCTTTAGTTTGGGGTCTTATTACAATTTTAGCTGCTTTTATATGTCACTTGATAAAGCGTCCCCAAGGCCACAGAAGATATTATGCGGCTGTCCCATATGCTAATTAGTGCTCACCATGACCAAAAAACTGACGTTCACTGTTAAAAATCAGTGGAATGCCTCTTCATCATCATATTACTATAACCAAAATCCCAGAGAGGGCTGGAAAGATTATCAGGCAGTGTTCATTTAATGTCAATTCATCTTTCAGCTCTGCAGCTATTTTAACCCTGTTGGTGCAAGCAGATCTGAATTTCAGCAATGGAATGATCTTCTTCTTCTTCTTCTTCCTCTGAATCTCCCCTTGCACAGGTTGAGATGGGGATGAAGAACCATGAGATTGTTCCAGTGAGTCTCCTCTCCTCCATTGCCAGCCTCAAACATGGTGGCTGCAACAAGATCCTCAGAGAGCTTGTCAAACACAAACTTGTGGTCTATGAACGCACCAAGAGTAAGAAAGCATCCACTCATTCTTGCTGAACCTCCCTAGTCCCGGTAGAGATGGTACGTATAGATTGTTTTTTTTAATGTGGCGTGTGTATGTTGATTTCAGCTGTCCAGGGTTACAGGTTGAACTACGGAGGCTATGACTACTTGGCTCTGAAGACCTTGTGCTCCAGAGAAGTGGTCATTTCAGTTGGCAACCAGATGGGTGTGGGTAAAGAGTCAGGTAAATCAAGAAAATCACATACATTATGTACATACTGTATATTTGCATATGTTCACATTGCCACCTCTCGCTTGGCCTGTATGACGTGATACAAAATATTTTTATTGAAATGTACAGCATATATCAAAATATGGTTTAGTCAAATGTTCGATATTTAAACTTAGATTCATCCCAGAGAAATACATAATTTGTAGTCCTACTACATAAAAAGATATGTAACAATAGACAAGTGGTTTAAATTGACAATAAGAAAATCTTGTAATGTTATTATATCATTACAACATGTTTACTCTAACAGACAATTGCATATAATATTTAACTTTTTCCAGACCCATTGTGAGTGAATTTCCCCTCTTTCCAGGCTGCTTAGCCAAAGTAATAAACTCTCATGAGCTCATGTTCATATAAATATTTGTTTGTGTTCACCTGTAGACATATACATCGTGGCAAGTCCAAACGGGGAGCAGTACGCTCTGAAGCTTCACAGATTGGGTCGTACCTCTTTCAGGAACCTGAAGAACAAGAGAGATTACCACAAACACAGAAAGAACATGTCCTGGCTCTATCTGTCTCGCCTGTCTGCCATGAAAGAGTTTGCCTACATGAAGGTAATGGAACAAATCAGAGAAAGTATGTAGGTTATGTGGAACAGAAAGAAAATGACACCAGCAATTTATAAGATGTCCTGTAGGAATCCAGTTTTGTGTGGTGCATCTTTTGAGTTATCCCCTAATTTTTCAGGCATTGTATGATCGGGGCTTTCCCGTTCCCAAACCTGTGGACTATAACCGACATGCTGTAGTGATGGAGCTCATCAATGGATATCCACTGTATGTAAACAAGCCATCCTTCTTTCTTGCTTTATACATTACACTAGCAATAGTAATGGCACACTCTTCCTACTCTCTGTTCCATATATAATTTGTGTGTATTGTCTCTCTCCTTCAGGTGTCAGGTGCATGAGCTACAGGATCCACCAGCCCTGTACAGCGAGTTCATGGAGCTCATAGTCAAACTGGCCAATCACGGCCTGATTCATGGAGACTTTAATGAGTTCAACCTTATGTTGGACGACCAGGACCACATAACTATGATTGACTTCCCTCAAATGGTGTCCACCTCGCATCTTAATGCTGAATGGTTGGTGTCTCTATTGTAAAATTGAAAATCAATAAACACCTAAAGTTAATAAAAACAAAGATTTATCTGTTGTTCACTTTTCCAAACTTTGTTTCTAGGTATTTTGACAGAGATGTCAAGTGCATCAGAGATTTCTTTGCTAAACGATTCAATTATGAGAGCGAGCTCTTCCCAACCTTCAAAGACATCAGGTAACTGATCATATTTATGTTTCAGCTGCAATAAAACTCTGCAAATGCAATGGCAGTTCTGTCAGTGTTGTTGGATACATACAGTGCTCTGTTATTAAATTTAACAACTTGATTTTATTTACATTGTTCAACATTTGTCCATTTAGAAAAATTACCTTTTGCATTGTTATCTGTCTTGCTACTTGATTTGTAGGTAAAAATAAATTCTGACAATTCTTTTGTTGTCACTGTTTATTCCTACAGGCGGTCTTGCTCTCTAGATGTTGAAGTCTCAGCTAGCGGCTTCACCAAAGATTTAGAGAGAGATGGTGCATTGCTACACCCAGCTGGACCTGAGGGAGAGGAAGATGATGAAGAACAGAGCGACAACGAAGAGGCAACAGATGAGGTAGTAGAAAAAGAAGAAGAAGAGAGCATGGACATGGAGGAATATAGGCATGCAATGCTGGAGCTGGAAGGTCTGAAAGTCAGCGACACACATGCAGACATACATGATGAGAGTGAAAAAGGAGAACAACAACAAGAGACTGAGATAGCACCTAGTACAAGAAGTGATGAAGAGACAAAGAAGGACTTGGAAGAGTTGAATGAGGCAGTGGATGAGTGTCCAGAGCTGGTAGACCTTTCTACCTCCAACAGAGACTTCAAACCATTCAGGTAAACACAATGGAAGGTTAACATAATCCAGTATCCAAATGAAGCACATTTGATAAGATGACGCTATGTTTGAACTCTGCACCTTCACCAATGGTACAGAGACAACCAATAAAGGTAGGTCCATTAATAGGAATGCCTGTGAACTTGATAAATGACTTAATAGCATAATTTGTGTCACATTAAGCAGGGTTGTTAACGTGCAAATCACACCACCACAGTGAATTTCTGTGGTTTGTTGTAAAATGTGCCATTATAGAAACAGATTATTTTGTGTGTTTTCTCCTGCAGAGACTCCGACAGTCTTCTACACATAGCAGAACACAGTAGGAGCAGGACAGACAGTGAGGCCACAATGGGCAGCATGGGGAGTTGCTCTACCATACCACCAGTAAGTAAAACACAGACACATGCAGCTATCTGCACTTATACAAGGGTCAAGGTGAGAGTGTGAGACACTAATACAGTACCATTACAAAATACAAACACTCTGACTGAGGTAATCACTTGAAACTGACCATTTAGACATTTCACCAGATGAAGCAATCCGAATACACAGTTTTGGGCAATAACTGGAATGTCCTGTAGGTGTCGCTAAAGAGCTTTCACATTGTGTTGTAGTTTGTCAAAGAATGTGATGGGGGACTAGCAGAGACATGTCTACATACTGTTGCGTTGTGTCACTGCGTGCATTCATCTGTAGTAACCAGCTGCCATTGTCTTTGTGTGTGCTGCAGGAGGTAGTCCGTGAGAAGGTTCGGAGGCAGCTCACCAAACAGCAGAAGGCAGCACAGAGGCGACGTCTGCAGAAGGGAGAGGCCAACTTGGTGACCAAATCCAGAAGAGAGAACCAAAATGACATCAAGTCTAGTATGGAGAGCGCCTCTTTCTGGGGATAAATGGGATTGCAATGACAGACAGATGGACTTCATGATAACATGCTTTTAGTTTGGTTAACATGCATACTTCATGGTTCTGCTGCTCCTTTGTCTGGAGAGTTGAAAACACATGAAGGGTAATGGAAAAGCTCTGCAAGAGACTATCTGTGTAACAACTCATCTGTTATGTCATGGAAAATACAAGAGAGAAGAATGATGAAACTTCTAACATCTTTTTCTCTTACATCAACTGCAGTGAAAATACCATGTTCAATATACAGTCTAATGTAAATATCAACTGCTTATTATAATGAAGCTGTATGATTGATAATTAAACAATTTAAACAAATTAGTTGTGTTTTTCTCTATTTATTCTAAAGAATGGTTTAACAAATGAGTAAAATTAACTATTTTTGTCAGGACATCATGCAACATGTTTGCTAGTGCAAGTGAGCTCATTTTGTTTTTTTATTGATACTCTCATATCAACTTCACATATGCGTACAAAAGACAGATTGAGTAACTTTTGCTATATTTGCAGTTTCAAATTCATTCTGGGCCTGTGCATACTGTTGACAGAGTGACTAATGTGGAATTAAGATTCAAACCTCTGCGGTTCAAAGGTCTCCAACTATTATGGTCATTTGAATAGATCGCTACCTCCACCCTCCCAGCAACTAGTCAGAAAAGACTCACACAAGCATGTGGGAACATACATCCTCCAGAACACACCAAGACGTTCAGCATGAAAAGGTGCAGCAAATTGACATGATTACAAATTGGCATACACCTTCGCTCTGTCACACTGGCATGATTCAATACAGAGTGAGACATGACGTATAAAAGATGAGAGTAGATGAGTTGGGAGCTGAGAACACCACTTCTTTCTCAGAATTTGGTTCATTTATGTGTAAGAGGCTTTCAGAGAGCGGGTGAATTCAGACTTGAACAATGGCCATTCATATTGAAGAGGGTGAATGGAGCTCAGACCCTGGCCTCCATGGGCTCAAAGTAGTGTGTGAAGTCAAAGTATCCCACCCCCACACATCATAGACACTCTATGTTGGGTAGATGCTGGATCCTGAGGGTATTTCCTATTAAAAGAAGCATCCAATAATATACTGGACTTTCCACAATATAAATTCATATGTTTCCTGTTCCTCAAGATGGTACATTGTGCATTCTGTGGTTCAATTTACCAATTTTGTGCAAGTCTTTAACTGTGTGACTGTTCAGGGATTAGCCAGCTGCACAGCCCGAGGGGAGGGGCTCAGCATTCCAGCTCTGCACCTCTGTGTGTGTGTGTGTGTGTGTGTGTGTGTGTGTGTGTAGAAAGAGTGAGGGGCCCGATGAGCTAATTGGCAGAAATGGTGACAAAGGTGGTCCGCTTCAAAAGAGAAACCCTGTTGTGATGTTCACACAGGAGAGAAGGAGGAGGGGAGAAAGGGAGAGTGGAGGGGCTTTCAGATTTTTTAGTTTATTCCGTATGATGTTCCCATCCTGAGCTGTGATGTGCTGTGACTAGTTGCTCATTTCTAGGGTCCTGTGTGATGTTTTGATGAGAAAAGTGAACTGAATGTGTTTGAGGCAGCTGTGGAAGCAAAGGCTGGATGATGATGAGTAAAGTTAAAATGGAGGAGAGCATCATGTCATACCTGTCACAGAGTGAGACTGACACCAGCCCCAACGACTGTGAGTAGACGAGAACTTAATGTTAATTTCAACAGGAAATAGACACATCTTTGTTTTAGATATCGGAATCAAACAAGCAATTAATTGTTTTCTAATTTCCAGCAAAGTAAGCCTCCAGCAAGCGTCAGTCACATAATCCCCGCTGCCATGCAGTGAAATGTTTGACACCCACAGTGAAGGACACAGGAAACGTTTAAACCTATTTTGTGGTCAGAAAGGCTCATAAAGTTTCAAAATGTTTATTTATGTAAGTTATGTGGTGGTGCTTAAAAAGCACTGTCTGGGAATACTGATTTATAAATGTCTGGCTTGTATATTTAGATTAACGTTTACACATATTCTTACAGGTTTTGAGGCTAAAAGAAATCTTTCGCTTGTGATGATGACACAGAAGAGTTATCAAAATGTTTTCCATATTAAAAGTCAATGATTGATGAGGTTACATTAATTCCACACTCCAACACTTTCTTTTGCGGTCATGTATGCTTTCAGTACCATCAGTCTTTATTTTGACACATGTTCTTATTACGTGTGTGCAGTGAATGTTGTGGCCATGCTCCATAACTTCTGGGAGCAGAGGCAGACGAGTCAGTCACGTGGTTCCTCCAGTGAATCAGATCGTTCTGTTGGGGACGCAGCCATCCAGACAGGGAGGCTGCTGCTGTATGAGTCTGCACCGTCTCCCGGTCCCCCATACATCTGCTATGTCACCCTGCCTGGAGGAAGCTGCTTTGGCAACTATAAGGTGTGTTTATCATCATCAGTGCAGTCTGGCATGATTTCTACACTCAACCTTACATGCGTGCACTGTGTCAATGGGAACTCACGCCAGTTATCCTTGATGTGAAGTTAATATCACCATCGTGTGGTGAGTACGCGTACTTGGCCAAACACAAGCTAAACGTTAAGTGTTCTTAAGATACATGATGCAGGTGATTGCAGAGAGTGCGGAAGCTGTAACATCAGTTGCAAATGTAATAAAAGAACATCAACTTCCAGTTTGTTCTATGTAAATGGATAATATGGCTGTTGTTTCAAGTAAACTACTACTTACCTCACATACGCGGTAATAATAGTTTTTAATCTGCAATCTGCAGCAGCACTGAATAGATCTCAACTAAATCATGAAGTCAAACAGCTATAAAACACATTTTTACGGTTGTTTTAAATCGATGTTGTTCTGTTTGATTTCCACAATAACTCTGAATAGGCTCATTGTGACCCAGACAGTAACCCCCAGCTCAGAGAAGGCATGTGATTGGTTAGCTGTGAATGCCTCCAATGTCCTAATCTCATTGGTGATTTGAGTTCTGATCCCATGATCAGCTGCAATCAAGTGTAAAATCATCAAAATGAAAATATGAATTGGTGCCCATTTACAGACAGAACTTGAATATCAGCAGACCCTGACATTTCTGCTCAAAGTGACAAACCTTCACATCTATTTACACTCTTTTTTGACATTATAACCCTTCATCTTCATCATCTCCTCATCCCCTCATCCCCAGGTGTGTGACAGTCAGGCAGAGGCTCGGAGAGATGCAGCCCGTGTGGCTCTGATGAACTCACTAGTGAACGAGCTGCCGTGTCGACGCATCAACCCTCACTTCATCACTCAGAATTTGCAGCAGGCAGCCACAGACAGTGCTGTGAGTGTGAGACAGTATTACACCTAGTTACAAGGCAGACTATAGGAATGACATGGAAGTAGAGTGTTTAGCCTCAACATGAATGTTGACCTGCACTGTTGTCTCTGTAAAGGTCTCTATAGAAGATGCATGTGATTCAAGCACCAGTATAGGAACATACAGATTGCTGCTCCACTCCTACATAGGAAGGACCATGCTGGCATTCCAGGTAAAACATAAAGTCAAGGCCTAATTTGCAAAATGCTAATGTTCCTTTAACTGTGCTCATAAATCATGTGGGGTCATGTGGTAATAGTTTGAAAGATCTATTTACGTCAAAGGATTCAGGGTTTGTGAAGCGCTTCTTTGTGCTAAAAGATCTTAAATAGTATATTTATAATTGAACCACAAATTAAGGCATTCTAATTTTACATAATTAGGAGTTATGAAGACAAACATAACAATAATCACAACCACCGGGTGTGATTATTGTTATTCCACCCTCCATTGTTATAATGACACCCCGAGTCTGTTTTTGCCTCTTTATCCCCACTCCATCTCACTGTCAGATAGACCCAGGCAGGGAGTCACGGTATGCAACACCTAATATTTCTGCCTTTGTGTAAATAAGCTTATGTCTGCAGAAAGAAGGCTATTAACAGGAGGATATGAGTTCATTATCATTCCCGCTAAAGCATTACTCACAGAAATCAAAGCTTCTAAGCAATACACACACCTCCATAGGTCCGAACATGTACGTACACAGACACTGAAATGTATTCACACATATGCATTTAAATTTCTGCACACACAGCATCAAGCATAGGTATGCAGCTGTTAGTGCTTCGTATTATTTATACAGTCAGTGCAGGAGGCATCGGATAGTTTGGTAGTCATGCAGATGAACAAGTAGCACAGGGCAGATGTACAGTTGGAAGCTGAGTAAACAGGTCAGTAGGTACAACATGGACTTCAACCCCAGACAACGTACGTGTCACATTTTCCATCTGTGTCTCATTAGCTCAAGTTCAGTCAATGTATAGACCTTCTCTGTTTAACACTAATGTCACTAGCTCTTAACACATGGCAGCTGCTCAGCCAGACATTGTTTTATAAATCAGAGTGAAACCTACCTGGTGTATAAAGATTTACAATATCCTTTCACACCAATCAGCCACAGTTTGGGTCGGGGTTCAAGACATATCCACATAATATGTTATCTTTGTCAGACCTATGTACACAGAGCTGGATGTTTGGATTTATTATTCAAGTCATTACGTGTGGGGTTGTGCAAGGCTTTCTCCCTCTCTGTGTATCTCATTCTCACCCACTTTCTCGCCCTCTATCTGTAGGAGATGATGACAATATTCCAGTTGTTACACTGGAACGGGACGCTGAAGGCCTTGAGGGAAAGGCAGTGCTCTCGACAGGTACAGGTCTTGCCAGGGACATACTATCCCATGCCTGGTTTCAGTTAACTTTGATAATGCATCAGTATCTTTTCTGCTACATAACGTTATTTACTTATTGTCTTTCCTGCCTCCTAGAATGTGATTGCCTATTACTCCGAGCGAGGACTCGATGAGTACATGCGCAGTAGCTTGGCTCTGGATTGGCTCGGACGGGAGCAGAGGTCTCCGGGTCGACTTGGGGAGGAGCTGCAGGTGGCGCAGAGGGACCTGGTCTTTGCCCGGCGTCGAGGCATAGAGCTGCGTTTCTACAAGGAGAAAACAGAGATCCTCAGCTTGGCTCTGAGTCAGGCATATGTTCACCACACACCTGACACTTTCAGCCAAGCGCCGAGTCACACATACATGCAAGAACAACTTCCTTTACACACGTTATGCAGCCAGGACACAGATCCAGATGACCACACCCTGCAGTCCTTCACAAACCCTCCATAAAAACACAAAGCAAACAGTCTGTCAAACCTCTGTCAAACACATGACCTCCAACAGTACTTCGCCATACTCAGAACAATCTTATGTGCCTTTAAATAACTTTGAATACACTGAAACAGAAGGTACAGGATGGATGATGAAAGTTGTCATTTTACTTTATGAATGAACTTAAACTCTGCCACTTGAGATGTGACCTCCGTTTGGGAGAACAGAACATATCAAACATGGTCATGGTTACAAATATTGTGTTAATTTGTGTATTAAGAATGTTCTAACCTTATTAAAAACTTTTTTGTGGCTATAGAACTAAAACTTGTGTGTAGTGTTGAAATGCACCAATGAAATTATTTCAATTAATTACTGAATCAATTATTGAGTTGTAGGAGTGACCATATATGTATTTTTGTATGAAGATCACTCTACTGCCTTAGCTTTTATACATGTTCAGTTATGTTGTATTTTTGTATGTTATGATACACAATGTGGCCTGTTACTTAAAAATACAGGAATTTTAAAAATGATTGAAATTATTTAGCCTATGAACTGCTTCACATACCAGCAACTCAATACTCCTCCATGCCTCTCTCATGCTCTCTCCTTCTCTGTCTAGCATGTCATCTGGTGTGTCAGTTAAAAAAAAAAAGGAAATGACTTGCCAGGGCTATTCAGCACACTGACTGACTGTGTGATGTGTTGGCTGGATGCTGTGAGACAGAGAGTCTGTTATAAGTGTGACACACATTTATTTGATAATATCAGAGAGTAGCTTGATATGAAATACAAGAGATTAGGATATGATAGAGGATGGCTGGTCAGGTCAACTGCAGCTATAATTATAAGAGCCAGCACTTACTATGTTCCACATGATAAAGTGCATATAGGCCTAGACTATTTGATTGTCTTAGGTTTGGTTGGGCAGTGGGAGTGAATACATTTTAAATGTTTTTTTTTAATCATTGTAATAAATATTTGTAAATATATATTTTTCTGTTACTCCTGACCTGCCTGTGCATTTATATGAACACTGCTGGAAATGGTAAGGCTTTTTTTAAAGTGTAATCTATTACAGACTGCTTGATTGAGAAAATATTAATTGTAAAGATAACTTTTGGATTTAGATAGCTTGCTTGATCAATCAATCAATCATACTATTTGTATAGCCCCTTTCATACAGGTAAGTGCAGTTCAAAGTATTTCACAGATGAAAAGATAATAAGACAGAACATATGTAAACCATAAAAATGTAGCCAAAGCATGTGATAAAATAAAAGAGATGAAAATGTAATAAAATAGATTTTAGGCTATAATAATATAAAAATAATAAAGAAAATTTGTTGAAAATACATAGTTATATAAAAGTAATAACCTTAGTTGAGATGAAAGTGAACAACCATGACAACAAATCACAGCTACCAGCTACAACTACCAGTAATGTCAAAATTTATAGTTGAATTGAAATATGATTGATTGATGAAACTGGTGTTTAATAACTCCATCCAAGTATCAAGACAGTCATATTGCAAAGTTCAGTTAATAAGTGAAATGCTTAGGTAACTTTTCAGAAACAGCTAGTGCGACCTTTGGTGTGCGTGCGCGTTATACAGTTTGGGCTCTCTGGCTTTCCGTAGAAAGGTGAAGTAGTCACGTGTTCAAAGATTGTGATCGCTGAGTTCCTGGAATAAACAAAACAAATGACAGCTGACCAGCGGTCGGGGGGTACCACTCCATGACACTTGCTTCGACATGTTGAAAATTATGTTGACCATTTGAGTGACAATACGAAAGACTCAGAGCCGCTGGCGAAGTTACTAAGGAGAAATACAGCGTAACAAGCTAACAGCTAGGCGCTAGCTTAGCCTAGGCTTGGCTTTGCTTGGTTTTCAGTTGTGTAGCTAACTGGAGTTTAATCAGCAAGGACTGGTTTTGTTTTCCTGAGAAGTATTGTCTGAATGTTATGTCTACGCAAAGCGACATGCTAGTTGTTGTCTTGCTAGCCTCGGCCAGCGACTTTTCTCAACGGGCCATACCAGAGTGTTTTGTTTACAACCCATGGCAAGTGTTTATCTTGACAACACAGCCAGGCACTCGCTGCTTATCATAGCAGAATAGACCTCGCTAGCTATTTCACCCAACGGCTGCTGTTTGTGTATGTATGTATGAGGACTGTTCGTTTTAAGTTGAAGGGCATCGGTTCCACCCGGAGGCACCTCAGTCAGCTGTTTGTCAATGTGATCTGAGTTGGGGAAAGAGCTGGTGTGAGCAGACACTAAAGATGGAGGCTGTAAGGCCAAAGAAGACCAAGGCAAAGACCAGCGGAAAATATCAGGTGATTAAACCGAGTCCTTTATAGTCATTCTTTGCCTACTTCTGCTCTTTCCTTTTGAAGTCACAGGTGGAAGGCATATTCCAACTAGTATTGGTCAAACACACTCCTTTTCACAACTATGGACTATTTAGAGTATCAAATCCAACATCCTTTAGAAATTAGGTGGAAACTGGCTACAAAACATGGAAACCTTAATCGGAATGTTTACTCTTTAGTCACATGCAGAAAACTACAGCAGTGAACACTGGACAAGTCAGTTAACCAAGGAAGATTATTGATATGTCTGTGATGGTTGTTTTATGTTTTCAGCTGGTCAGGAAGCAAAAGCAGGCAGAGGAAGACAAAAGAGCCACAGCTCCCTTCGCTGTCTGTGATGAGGCCTCCACCTCTGGCTTCACCGACATCCCCCTCAGTCTGCCATATCAGGAGCCAGAGGAGGAGCAGCAGCCCCCTGTTCAGCCCCCTGAGAACACAGCACAGTCATCAGATCTGCCCTCTGAGAAACAGCAGACCACCTCAACACATAGTTCATCCACATCAGTGTCAACTCTGACATCACAGGTTACTGTGGATCTGACAGAGTCAAAAGAGGAGGATGGCAGAGTGGCAGCAAATGTGGCTGAGCTTAAAGTTTCTGCACAGACCACTGAGTTGGTGAAAGACACATCATCATGGAATCAGGCCTGTGCTTCAACTCAGTTTCAGATCCCAAATGCCCCCAGTGCCCCTGCACTGTATCCTTCTCTCCCAAGACTGGAGGAAGGCCCTGTAATACAGCTCTGTGAGGAAGCTGCGAAAAATAGAGAAAAGGGACCTGCAGTGTTGGCGCTTCCTGAGCAGGAATCTTCCCCTCCAAGTTTGCAGCCTCTGGAGTCTGTAGCTGAACTTTCTAGGAGCCAACTCTACCCAGAATTACCCAAGACAGCTCCAGAAATTCAGGTAAACTCACACCAAGGGATAACATTAAGTTAGATTTTTTTTTCAAATGGAAAAAGACTCAATGGGTTTAATTAAAGTTTTTATTATACATACATTTTGTTTGTAGTCGAACATCACAATATTGAAAGGCCATTGATGCCTTTTCCCTGAGACAATAAGACAGCATTTAAAAGTCATTTAAAAGCTTTATAATTTGACTCCGTATTGAGAATGCATTGGTGGTCCCAAAATGCTAACTTTTCTCCTCATGCATTTGCACACAAATTCACCATTTTAGCAGACTTTTCAATCTGTCAGTACATTCAACTGAAGTTTCACACAATTTGTATTAAAATGAGAATAGCTTACAGTTGGTATGGTTGTGGTTATTATAGTTACTAAGTGACTACATCTATTGTGTCCTTATGCTTTTACACATGCATTAACATGTGAGATAAACCCTCTCGCCTCATGTTTTCCTTCTGTAGCCATTCTCACCGCAGCAGCTGAGTGCCTGGGAGCCAGGTGGAGGTTTGCGAGCTTGGTTAGAGGGTGTTGAAGTGTGTGCAGCACAATTCTGCGCTCTAGCCCGGCAGGAGAACCACGAACTGACCGAACTGCTGCAGAACTACTGGCGCTGTCGTAGACAGCTGACCCAGTCACACACACAGCTACACACACAGTCCTCTGACTGCAAGAGCACACAGAATCGTCTCTGGAGCTTCAGAGATGAACAGCTTACACTCCAGGTGTGCTAGTTAAAACTAAAAGCAGAAATATAGTGTGTAGAGAAAACTATTAACTAATGGTTCTCTGCTGTAATGACACTTTTAATATCTTTTCTTCCCTACAGGGTGTGTGTGCAGATCAGTCTAAGGTATGTGGGTACCACCGCTTCCAGCAGGCAGAGTTCAGTCAAAGTGTGCTGGCTGAGCTGGGGAGACTGTTTGAAGCTCGCAGTGAGCTGCTCCATCAGAAGATGGCGCTACACACGTACACTGCTCTGCTGTCACGCCTTCAGGTGGAATCATACTTGTATCGTCTACTTAAGGGTGAGTTACTTTTAAATTCTATTTGCCTTCCCATACATGCCTGTTACAAACATGCCATGATAATAATATTAAGTACATTGTTTGTTATCAGATTGTTCTGGCAGCCAAACACAGCCTTGTTCTCTCCAACCCTTGAAAGAAGCCATCAGCGTCCTGTTTAGTTTCACACGTCGAGTCCTGGACGACACACAGTTCCAGACAGACATCCATCACTGGCTGGAAAGATTGGTACACACACACACACACACACACACACACAGAGTACCACTTTTCTTATTCCATGTTGGTTGAGGTATTTTGTTTCCTCACTGGCTCTGCTCCGCTCTCCAGGTGGCAGTACTGCTGAATGTTGGAGGGTCAGGAGAGCACCTGTACCTCCTTTGCCATCTTCTGTGTTGTCCTGCCGGGGTTGGCAATTGGGCTGCACCCTTCCTCCAGGTTAGTTAGGGACACAGTCTTTCATCTTTTGTTGTCATGTCAATGGTTGTGCATGCTGACTGGAGTCTTCTACCCAATTTTTGCCTCAGATCCAAGTTTGGAATAACACTTGTGGAGTGCAGCACTTCATGCAAGCTCTGGCCATCTTAATGTCGCCTGCCAGGTAAATATAAGAGCCCCTTTAGCAATTACTCTTTCTTACCCACAGCTGACTGTGAGCAGTGCACTCTAGCTTTATGTCTTTGCTTTTCCATGAGAATCCAGATCATCTGTTCAGGATCTAACAACCTCACACCTCTAACCAGTGGCATCTTTGTTTTGACTCAGACACCGTGCAGAGTTTCTGGGACACCTGAAACCCTGTGAGAGTCAGAGTTCAGCAGCTTCTGGACCTGAGTCTGGCAACTGGACACTAGTGGATGAAGGGGGAGAGGAGGTATGTGTAGGGGGACAAAACGTCCACATCACAGTTTGAAAACAAAGAATTAATCTAAAACATGTGACTAACTTAAGTTGTTGGGCATTTCCAGGTGTGCGTATATATGGGATGGAAAAATAAAAAGCAAATAACCAATGTATTTCTTTTTACATGATTACATGGAAAACTAAGTAGTAAATCTTTTTTGTTTTCCGTCACTGATTGTGATGCCGTTATGTAAAAACAATATCCAGTCTGTATGTCCACCAATAACAATTGTCACTGCTGTTTGCAGATGATGAATTTATAAATCAGAATGTTCTGGTCTTTGTTCTGACCTGCCGAGTCACATTCAAAGCCTTTTGTAAAAAAGGGTGACAAATTAACTCCTATGACCATTTAAATGTCAGTCTGCTGGCTGAGAACCACGACTGCTCCTGTACTAATGTGTTGCTTAGAAACTGCTTTGTTTTGAGAAACTGTAACATTTTGAGATACTGTAATTTAACAGGGTATCCGCAGGGTCTTAAAAAGTATTAAAAGGTATTAAATCAGTTGAGCAAAAATTAAGACCCTTGAAAAGTATTAAAACATCTTAATAAGCATTTTATGAGGTATTATTTTTTTGAGCACAGATTCAGACAGACTGTCTTGGCCTGTATGATTTAATATAATTTATGGGCAATTTTGTATTTCTTAGGCCAAATAGAAATGTTTATTAATATGAGTGAGTATGTGACTATTAATACTTTTAATAAACCTTGCCTTTGGGTTAGTCACTACTTTATTCTCTTGAGTTTTGTTCCCTCCTGGCCTATTTGAATTATGTCAACGTAAGACTGTTTTGCCATCTCAAAATAAATGTACTGTTATAGTACTATAAATGTAAGATATGGTGTGTTGCTGATAACCAGTTACAACTTGTGGCATTGCAGTCTTAAAATATCTGTGTCTTGCCTTTAAAAAAAACTATTAGCAGTGTCATGACTTACTGTCTTACAACACTTTATGTGGTTATTTAACATCTAACTGCATTGCTCTTCTCTTCTCTGTGTTTAGGATGAGGACCCAGACAGCAGCTGGTTGTTGCTCTGTGAGGAGGATCTGATCTCCCTGCTCACCCAGTTCCCATTCCAGCAGCTCTATTCACACATGCTGGGCATGAGCACGCCGGGTAAGGGAGTCTGACTGTCCCGTTGTCTGTTGGTTTGTATCGCTAACAGCATGAACTGACACACCACTTTCCCTCCAGGTGTGTATGAAACCCAGGTCCGTTCCAGTCAGAAGATGATGCGTGTTTTTGGTTTTGCTTCGTCACTCATCGAAATTCTCGCTCTTGGACTACAAACGTACAACAGGGCACGATACAGACAGCTGGTTAAACGAATAGGACACATCATACGGTCAGTGCACCAATCATTTACAGTAAGCTTCTGAGATTGGCGCACACAAACATGTACATATTTACAGTATATAACATTA
Source organism: Gadopsis marmoratus (assembly GCA_036023855.1). Classification (NCBI taxonomy): domain Eukaryota; kingdom Metazoa; phylum Chordata; class Actinopteri; order Centrarchiformes; family Percichthyidae; genus Gadopsis; species Gadopsis marmoratus. The sequence continues at coordinate 38,089 of JAVQJF010006628.1, forward strand.
AATATTCATAATGTTGTCTTCTCTCTTTTTCCTCAGGATGACGGTGTGTTATGTCAGTGATCACTGGGCCCAGTATGTGAGCTTAACTGGTGCTGTTGGATCCAGCTCTCACACTCTGTCTTTGGACAAACTGCAACTGGAATACGATCATCTCTTCCTCAGAGCTGTTTTACATGTTCTCAGAAACAAAAGGTGTGAAATTGCCCTAAAGTTTCTGTTTTTAACTGGAAATGATTTATTTCAATGGGCTTCATTTTCTGTGGTTCTCTCCCACAGGTTGGGCATTTGGCTGTTTATGTCTGAGATGCCGTATGGGACTTTGTCCAGCTCTATGCTGTGGAGGGTCCTTTATGTTATGCAGTGTGCAGAGACAGCAGGGCTGGAAACACTCAGCACTGCTAGTGACACACACTCCTGCATTCAGGCTCTTAGAGGTACCAGTATGCACTCTTAATCTGCACAAAATATCATCTTTCAAAACCTAAAAAATAAAACTAGAATCTGCATTGTAGTAATCCTTGGATGTCACCCCACAGTTTCATCATCAAATCAAAAGCTGAATACAAACTAAACACAATTTTTAAGGCAGTGTTATAAATGCCCCCAAAACATTTGAATTGAACTTTACTCAAACTACTTGAACCTAATTTCTAAGACATTTGGTACATGTATTGCATTGGGATCTTAAAACCAGGTTCAAAAACGTAGGTTGTATTATTCTTCTCAGTCTGATGTTGACAGTTGCCACCCTCTTATTTTATTTTATGTGTCTGTTACAGGCTTGGAACACCAGGAGAGGTTTGAGCGCTGGCTGTGTGAAGTGAACAGCTCTGATGGCATCTCCCTCCTCACCGCGCTAGCACACATGGCCACGCCGACTCAGCACTCAGACCCCGCATTCATCACAAACATAACTCTGATGATTTACCAGGTATGACTAGAAGGGGCATGTATATAGATATATAAGATGTAGAGTAATTTAGATGCCAAAAAAGCTACTGCATTACTCAGATATTATACATACACTACATGAACCAAGACACTGTATTTCATATAGAGCACCTAAGGTACCCAATACTTTAGCTTTTAGGTAGCTTTTAGAAAACAAAGTTTCAAGGATATAATACAAGTTAAAGATTCATCACCCTGGTCCCTTTGTTAGAAACCACACAGTCTTTACATTGTTGTTGGACATCTCTTCTTTTTGTTCCAGGTGTCTTATGTGAGTGTGTTTACCAGAGAAACTTACTCTAAAGTGGGAAGGGAGTTGTTGGCTGCCATAGCAACAGTCCATCCCTATGTCATATCTGTGCTCCTGGAGAGACTCAGAGAGACCATACAAACTGTAGGAATGGTTGGTATTGCTATTCAATTAAGACTTTAAGGTTTTAACTGCATGTTGTTGACGTTGTTGAGAGGGAAATATCTAATTTGGCAAGATCAAACTTGTGTGTTTTTGTGAACATGTGTGTTAGGTGGCTCTGTACCTGTGCAAAGAGCTGCCTCTGAGTCTGTGGCGGCCTCAGCCAGAAGAGATATGTGTGATTGGAGCCTGGTTGCTCCAGCATCCTCTGCCTGCTGTCGAGAACCGGCTGGCTTGTGTCATACTGGAGGGTCTCAACTGGGGTTACACACAGGTAGTCACTGAAACTTTAAGAGTGTCCAGATAACTTGAGCACAATTGTGAGTTTGTCATTAAACCTGTTTCCTCTTGCAGGATGGCTCCTTGGCCCTGTCTTCATCTCACCATGGTGAAGTGGCTCTGCTGGTGGCTGAAGCCTATCAGAAGTACCTTACTGACAAACCGTACAGTGGCCTCATATCAGAGGGAATCAAACAGGTGACACATCCACTGTTTCCTCACAGATGTTTAGTGTGAACCACCATGGCTTCTTCACTGCATCCGACCTTGCTCTGTGTGTTTTCCCATCTTTCTCCCTCTTAATTCCTCCCTTCAGGTGTCTTACATTGCCAGTGTCCTTCGTTTGGGTGTATCTCCTGAAGCATCCTTTAGTCAGTGGGCATGGCAACTGTTGTTAAGGTTGAAGCTCCATGGCAATGCCCAGAACCCTAAAGGAGCCTGGTCAGTTCCTGGTTTGACGTCCAACCCAGTGCCAGAGCTTACACACACTCCCAGCATGCATTCTGTTATCAGAGCTGTAAGAGCAGGCATCCCTATTGGATGCTACCTGTCCATTTCCATGACAACAGTGGGACATAGGTTTGTACTCACTCACACTATGCCTAATACTTGGCTGATTTATACATAGAATTTGAATGGGAGTTCCTGTGGTTTTTCTTTCTGTGTGTTTTTTCAGTCTGGAACACTTTTGTACCGATGGAGTCGGGTTGTTGAAGAGTCTGATTCAATCTCGCCATCTGACAGCTGCTGTGCATCTTCTGGACAACATCCTACCCCCAACCTACCATCTCAGCTTCTACCTGCTCAACAATGCTCAGTAAGAAAGATACATCCTTCACACACAGCCTATTAAAGACCAGAAATAAAGATATACAGTTTATTATAGCAGCTACTGTATCTCCAACACTTAAATGTATTCTTGTCGCTACTGTCATCCCTCTGATTTTGCCAGGTTTGTAAGTTGTATCCAGTTGTTCTTGCAGTATGACAGCGTGTGTCCTCAGGGTGTGACACAGCAGGTCACTCACCGAGTAGCACCACTCCTCACAGGAACCGCCTACGGAGACAATGTCCGACTGCTGAACAGTGTCATTCAGGTTTGTCACAGCGAGATATTTTGTCACAATATAGTTCAGATGTTCAGACATCACCGAAAATTGTTAATAATGGTTAGAAAAATGATGGGAAATTACCATAATAACTGGTTGATATGGAAGAAATTTAAAAACTGACTGCAGAGTCTTTATTTTGTGTATGTAGTGTGTATGTATGTGTAAGTAGCCATCATTTTGTGAAATTAAAATAAGTTAATTTAGCCAATACCTCTCCTTCAAACCAAAGAGGACGTGTATAAACATGTGCGTTTTATCTCCCAGAGTCATGTGGTGGAGAGTTCACAGCCCAGTCGTGTCGGTGCTGCAGCAGTGCTGGAGTTTTGGGTGGGGATTTTGACTCAGCAGAACCTGTGGTACCGGGACAAAACAGTGCTGTTCCTCATGGATCAGATCTGCTGTGCTGCATTCACACACCATCAGGACGAATGTGTGCAGAAGCTTCTGTACCAACAGCATAAGGTATTTACTCAGTAGTGTTCGAGGTTTGCATTATTTAGGGACTCTTTAGCACCGCAAACTGCATTCCATAACATTATAAAGATACAGATTACATTAATATCTAATGGGTCACACATTACAGTAAGAGCAAGAGCTTGATGGTGAACAGTCATCTTTAACCCATTACACTTTGGGTTTTAGTGTTGTGCAAAAGTGTGAATGCCAACTTTGAGTCACCAGTGAAATGTTTCCATGAGGAGAACTTCAGGGAGCTTGTACCACTGAAGAAGGCTGCACAATGTTCATTTTGCCATCACAACAAGCACAGTGACACCAACAACAGTTGTCATTTTTTTCCATTTTCATACCTCATACAGAATGCCTTGGGTTATCACGGAGATCGGGGTCTGCTCTCTTCTCTGGTTGGCTGGATTGCTGGGAATGCCACGCCCTCATTTATAGAGGGCCAGTCCCTGAGTGTGGAGGTAAGGGTCCCCAATGCACCAACACTATGTCCAAGTACTCTTGATCATATCAAGTTCTCAGTCTTGACAGACTTCTTGTTGTCTGTGTGTTTGTAGGTTTGGTTCGCCTGGCTGGTGCTGAATATGGAGGGTGTATTTGAGGAAGATTCTCAGCTGAGACGCTGTGTTGAACATGAGCTTTTGTCAGAGCCCAACATTTCCCCAGAGCAAGCCTTTAAGGTATACAGGCACATACACAAAAAGTCACTTGTTGAGGTGGAAATATTAGTATTACTGTTACTTATAGCAAGCGTTCAGTATCACTTGGCACTGGGAATTTACAAAGCATTTCACAATACAGGACACACTAAATGGAGGACAAAATGTTGCTGTACTTCAAGTAATTTTGCACTGACATTTGACTAAACATAAACACACTGCAGTTACAGAGTACCTGCAAAGTCAAAGAGCAGTGAGTGAGTGTTTAACAGTCTTGTTCATAATCCTAAATGCTGTATGTAGATGGTGTTAACATTGTGTCTGTGTCTGAGCCAGAAGGCGCAGCAGAGGCTGAAGTTGCCGGTAGCACCGTCTCTGCAGCGGCTGCAGGTGTACCGCTGGGCGTGTCAGGCCTTAGCCACGCCTCCTGACCACCCCCTCCTTCCCCTGGTCTGGCAGAAGTTCTTACAGCTTTACCTCAGACAGCCAGGGCCTGAATTTGGGTAAGATGCACATACACATAAGTTACTATTCCTAGTCAGAGAAAGCAGGAAATAAGCCAAATCTATGTGAAGGTACCATGTCTCTTTTTGTATTCGTTGTCCTCTAGGCTGGCTGCAGGTGGATGTATCGGCCAAAAGTTCTTCCAGGCTTCTTCTCAGACCGCTTTACTCAGAGACCTGAGACAGAGAATACAGGAGGTGTCTGACTTCCACCATGCTGCCAGCCAGGCCCTCAGGGTGCCACCACCACACATGCCATCATCAGACAGCCAGGGTGACGAAAGCCCCGACAATCCCCATCCCTCTTACCTCACATCTCCTCAGCTACACACAGAGCTGGTCAAGTAGGTCACTGGCACTTTTGAATGCATTCCTTCCTGTTGTTTGGCAGGTAGTAGCAGCCATTAGTGCGTTAACAGGGTCTCAGATCTCAGCTGATTGGTTGCTTACAGGTTGTTCGGCGTAGTTGCCTTGTGGTTGGATGATGAGACTCTGCAGAAGCAGGAAGTATACCTTCCATCTCTTCCTCCCGAGTATGAACCACATAGACTGGCACAGGTCATGCAGCGGCAGCAGGTGGGTTTGTCTTTATGTGCGTTTGCATTTATGAATGAAAAACATATGGTTAAGGTTGTGACAGGTTTGTCAGATCTCTTTGTGGTGTGTTCTACTGTATGATGTGGCTCATACATTTAAATTTGTGTTTACATGATTTGCTGTAGGAGCTGTGGCTGGAATATGTGGACCAGGAGCGTCTGCAGTATGATGAGAAAGAGGTTCTGTCTTTGTGGAAAAAGGTGCAGAGTGAGCCAACATTCTTGCAGGCCCAAAACCCCGACTTCATTGACTACACCAGCCTCGACAATGGTACAGAGCCAAAATTGATACTCTAGATCCAAAGTAAATGTCTCCAACAGACATGCAGTGGTAAATGTAAAAATACAATATGATGACCACAAAGAACACACAAATTCATAAATGTAGCAGTAGTTCATATCCTGTAGATACATGCAGTAACCAGGACCATTACATAATTTCTGTATATATCCTTTTCCCATCCTGTTTGCATGAACATTTTGATGTTTTCAAATTTTTTGTTTTTCACCAGTTAAATATTGTGCTTTGTGTCTCGGTGTGCAGCAAGGGAGCGTATCCTGTCCAATCTGCAGAAGCATCCAGTTCCCCGTCCAGCTCCAGAGCTGCAGCAGCACAAGTCTCCAGTAGCTGAGGTCCCCCCCACCTGCCTCACTGACTCTAAAGCTGCTGCTGAACTGGTGCAGAAGGACCTCAGCATCCTGCAGGACCAGGCCATGTAAATGGAGATGATACAAACATTAACACATACATACAAAGAAATGCTCACACTTGTTTGTACTCACACAAACGCACACACCAACACATACACAAAGCTAGTATATGTATGTATTTCTGAAGTTCTTGTTCATCTTGGTGTCAGGATTGCAGTGGCACGCGAAGCCCAGCAGGTGGCATTGGAGCAGGAGCTGCTGGAGAGCCTTCCTCTACTGTATAAGAACCAACCAGAGCAAGTCACCATGGCCCTGGAGTGTAAAGGAAAGGGAGGGCAGCCATGCCAGGGACCAGCAAACATCACTGTCACTGTACGACCACTAAAAACTGCAACTTTTTTCATTTTATAATTTCTTTGCTGTGATCTATTAATGTCTTTGCTGTCTCTGTAACTGTGTAGTGTGAGCGTGTCCAGAGACAGGAGGCAGTGCAGACTCAGATAACGTCACTGCGCAGGGACATCAAGAAGCTTCAAACCGACTCTATGGCTCCTCCATCGCAAAGCCTGGCTCAGGCTGCTGTCCACACTGAGAACTTTATCACGTCAGTATAAACAGATTGTGCTACTTAAGAAAAAAAAAAAGAACATATCACAATAAATATGTACAAACACCTTTGAGAGGAAAAAGAATGATCAAAATAGGGATGTTTGACTAATGCGTGGAATGTTTTTATGTGCTCAGGGCTCTGGTGAACCTGTACAAGGCACAGAAATCACCGGCAGTGCTGCATGTTGGCGTGTCTGCCTTCTACCAGGTGGTCTCCTATGTGTGTGAAGACACACTGCGACATCCCCCAACACGCCAGTACTTCTCCTCGTGTGTGGAGATTCTGGGACAGGTGCACACACACACAGAGAGTAGTATAACATTTAGATCAAACATTGTTTAGCTTTATTTAGAATGCCCAAATAAAGAGAAGGTTTTCAGTGAAAGGGGCAGGTTCACGCTGTCCTTACACTTTCTGTGCACTCCTTAAATGAATAGACTGGCATTAAACTTTCTTGTTTTGTCTAGGTGTTTATCCAGGGCAATGCAGAGGAATGTGGCCGCGTCCTGAAAACCATCCTGGAGCAGAGGCGTCTTTGCCCACTCATTTCCCCTTTCTTCACTCCCAACGCAGCACCCAATCAGCTTGTCTTTCTCTACCAAGATGTGGTGACATCCTTGCACCTTGACAGTGCTGATGTCATTTTCATGCTGCTCACAAAGGTTGGGAAAGACACAAATGCAACACATTGAAAAAATATGATATGCACCTAAAGCAGTCGAGTTAACAGTAACCACCTATGCCTCTCCCACTGTAGTTTGACTTATCCCAATGGATGAATGAAGCCCATCCTGTGTTTTCGGAGAGAACTCGTCTGCTGGAGTTGGTCCACGGAGGTCTCTGTGTCTGCGGCCGAGACCCTGAGACTGAACTGCTCACCCCTTTTCACCTTTTCACCAAACACTGGACCTGGCTCTTACGCCACCATTTCCCTGATCACTACAGTGACTGCCTGCGTCTTCTTATGACCAGTAAGTGTGTGTGTGTGTTCGTGTATAAAGGCTGTCTGACTAACTTTGAGTAAATAACTATTAACTATTAAAGCCACAACTTGAATCATCATTAACTCAAATCAATTGCGAATAGAACATCACATAATGAAAGGTTATACCACATTAGACGACACACTAGTTCAATCTGTCACATTGAATCGCACCTTTTAATTTTTTGTCTGTTATGTTATGCATTGCCTGCTAATGCACTTGGGAGCCAGGACTTCTTTAAAAAGTTCTCTCGTCACTCATTCAAGTAATTAAACATATGTGTCCTTCTGAAAGAATGCCTCCTACTCATCTTCCCACAAACAAAAGATGAAATTAATTGCATTAACAAAACTTAAGTAAAGTGAATCATTCATCATCAATCTACTGAATCAGACATGAGTTGAAAAATAGTGTACGGTATAGCCTCAGTGTGTGTTTTATCAAGACAGAATTTGGGTTTATTGTCATGAGATTAAAAATGATTCCAAATGAAGGCACGCATCCTAAATCAGTTATAAAAGATTTGATAGTGTTTTTATGTTAAGAATATTGGATGTAGGTGTTTGATTTAAAGGCATTTCTTAACTTTACCAGGCTCCTCAAACCAGTTACTAAGTCCAGAGTGCTGGAAGGTGACTCTGCGAGTGCTTGGCTGCTTACCTCCATCCCGCAATACCAAGAGCAAAGCTGAACAAGCCCTCAGCACCACTGATGTTGCTTGCCGTGCTGTCGGACCCCCAGCTTCTTCCTACAGATCCCCCATCAGCCTTTCCCCTCAGCAGGTAACTAAAGTTGTTAATAGATTCAGACATCTTTATCTGGTGATAGCTGAAATGTGCAAATGCAAAATAATTGCTTGCAAAATGCCATTCTGTCTGTCGCATAAACTTTCATTATTACAACCTCGCTGTGTGATTATAGGTGGATGAGACAGTTGATTGGCTGAGTGAATACTTCCTGCGGTGTCGTCTCAGTAAGCCAGAACTCCGCAGCTTCGGCCTCTACTCAGCCTGGACTCCCTACATCAGTGAGGTAGTTTCCTTCTGGGACCATTTGATTGGTTGTCTAATCAGCGTGCAGCTCAGCAGCTGTGCCAGAGAGTCAGTGGGAAGCAGCAAAATAATGAAAGGTAACTGTCAAATGTCAGCACATGTTGAGGCTAGTAATACTCAGTGCATATGCTTTACTGTTATCTGTTGTCCTTAAAGTGAACTGTATCTTGCACTCTTACAGCTCTGCAGGACCTACACAGTAAGATTGTGAAGTTATTTAAGCCGTGGATCTTTCCTCTGGACACCGATGATGGCGGGTAAGCATGGCATACCGTGAGCTCTCGGGCAGTCATTGGTTTAAGATAGTGGTGAACTGTTGACAGTGAGGCAGATGTGAGCACAAACCGAACAGACGGCAGAGAGGGCAGCAGATCAAAAATATTGACAATCCACAAGCTTGATTTATTTTTCTTTGTTTCTTTTTGCAGGTGGATAGCAAATGCATATGGTGTTGTAGTAGTTGTATTATCTAACTGAACCAACAGTGGGAATCTTTTTTAAATCTCTGAAGCACACTATACATTACACAAAAAAATCCCACAAACAGAGAGAAAAGAAAACATTGAGATGTTTACTTGAGTGTGCGTTATAAGTCTACCCTGTCACAATAAAGTCTCTCCAGAGGTTTGTACTGTGATTCTCTTGTGTTGATACAAGGAGAGAGCAGTTTAGTTCTTTCCAGGGTGAAGAAAAATGAAGAGGATGTCAATTTCAGTGTCTCTTTGTCTCAGTAACCTCAAGTGTTACCCCTGGCTGGAGACAGACGCGAGTGCGGCAGGTTGTCTGGTTGGCCTGTACGCTAAACTCACTGATACACTGCATCACAAATTCAGAGGTGGGTTCCCAGCAGTCCTGTGTTCTGACATGAGTGTTTCAGTGCTGCTACAACCTCGCTGTTTTGTTGTCTGTACAGTTTATTTATAACTTTATGTGTGTATGTTGCAGATCGCCTGCTGCCCGGCCAGAGAGGTGCACTGTGGCTGTGTGTGATGCAGTACTGCGAGAGTTGCACCTCCCCCCGTACACCCGAGTACCTTCTCTACCTGTACCACACATATCTTCGCAGCCTGCTCTGGAGACACCTCCACCCTGACACTCAGCTGATGGAGCAGCTCTTCAATGTGAGAATCTCTGCCCTCTGATCCCTGATCCCCCCCCCAACACTGCACATTGGTCTAGACATGCATGACACAGGGGCGCTTGTTAATTTGAGACGTGGGTGCTTGGCCCCTAGCTCCTATTATTAGCCTGACTTCTCATAATTTTAGTCTGTTCCTGGAAACCAACTCCTGTCTCCCAAGACCCACATAGATCTACAATGGCTACGATCCAGAATCTGCACGGATTGAAAAATATAAAAGTCATTAAAACAAAAATGGAATCCCAAAGACTGATAATATATTATATATGGTAAAACGCACCAGGAAAAGGGATGTAAGTAAGCAGGTAGGGAGGTAAAGAGAAGGCAAACCAACTATTTTCATTAACCTTTTTAGTTGTAGTAAAGTCAGCCTTTTCATCTCACAAATCTGTTTAGTCATTTTTTAGCAAATTATCTTCTGTAAATTTAAATTGGATACATTTCAACAGATTATTAAAGTTTCTGATTAGATAACAGGATTGTCAAGTTAGCCAAAAATGATTCATCATGTGTATCTAATGTATTACATTTTGTGTCTACAGTCAGTTCAGACCCAAGAGGTTTGATTTTTGCACTGTGTCTTGAGTAGATTTTCTCACCTTCCTGGTGCCTACAGGTGGAGAGAGGAAGTCCCAAGAGCTGCTTCCTCTTTCTTGGAGAGTTGTTATGTGAAGTTAACTGGGTCAGTGTCCTAAGTGGCCACTCACAAATGCCCCCCACCTCTACAACATATCCAGCTCTACCCGACACGGGTACCCAGAAGGAGTCACACACCATGTTGGTCTATCTACTATACATGCTAGTTTTTCTGGCAAAGGAGGAACAAATCCTGAGTCAACAGGTAAGTCCAGAATATTTTGGTTTCACATCAGAGTTGGGCCTTTTGCCCCTTCTTCATTCATATTTTCTCCCCCTCCTCAACCTCCAGGACTCCCCTCTACTCAGTCTATTGGTCCAGTCCATCTCTCTGCCCTGGCACCAACTGGACCTGTCCTCATACCAGGGCATTCTGGGATATGTCAGCACCCACTACCCTCCCTCCTTGCTGCTCAGTGGTGATTCTATGCCTCAGATGCTGCTGAAATCACTGCGTAGTGCTGCTGGGCTCCACCCCCGCCCTAATGAAGTTCCACACAGGGTGAAACGATACAATATAATACAATACAACAATACAGTACTGTTTGTTTTACAAGCCACATGACAGATTTTTTTAAGGCATTGTGGGCCTCTTACGGTCTAGATTGAGTTATAGTTACAGTACATTAATGATGGTTTAATCTCTCAAACTTGAAATCCTCTATGTAGTGGGTTGCAGCCCAGTCAAGGTTTCAAACCTAAAAATTTATTGCAGAACATACCCACTGATGATTTAGCATACATGCAGTATATCAGACATTTCTTTAATAAATTGGGCACTACATTCACTCATAACTCCATAAACTAATAAATTAAATATTCTTGAGCCACTTACAGCTGAGATTTCATGAGTCCATTTATAGGGTGAATGGAGATACTGATGTTAACAGCTGCATTACACAGAGGAGCCCTCATGTTGGACAATAGAACACTTCATGCATTTCATATACCTGCATCTCCACTGCCCCAGGCTGGTACATCTTGTGTAAAAGTGGGAGGATTGGAACATCCGCTTTAAATTTAGACTTAAACAATTCAGTTTTCATTGCCAGCTCCATATCACTCAGCCAAATTACATAAATGTAACACTTAAATCCTTACAGTTGCTGTTGATATAGAGCAGCAGAAGGCAGATTTATACACCACTTGACAATGTTCCAAAGAAGACGAGAGACAAAGAGATTTTGGCTAAATCTATCCAGTAACACTTCCAAGCTATACTCTACACAGGACTGTGTGTGTGTTTTCTCTTTTAATTTGACCAATTCTTTACCATTCCTAAAAATAGCCTTGCTGTAAAACATAGGTTCTATTAATTATAGCAAAAATGTGCAGGAAAAGCTGTGGAAATTAGATGCATTCATATCTACATGAAACTTACAGTAATATCAGAAATGTATGTATTTCTTGAACACATTTCACTTCAAGAGTCACCTTTCAGTAAGGTTGGGAAGCCATTTCTTCTTTACTTGAAAATTGTATTTTTGGATATGAAACTCATAAAACCCAGTAGTAAACTGATAAATGATATAAAGCTTAAATATTAAGAGAATCCAAATAATGCCTAAATTGCTGTTGTTTTGAGACAATGTCTAAATAGTACTTTGACACTGTTTTAGGGGGCCGGAGCTCTTAGTACTATGCTTGTGTGCCTCGTAATATCTTTTATAATATGCACGATATATTATAAATGACAAAGTAATGTACGTATTCACATATGTAATGTTCCTTGTTTGTGTTATGTTTTCTTATGGACTCTTGAGTCTGACATTAAAGTTGATCTGAACTATCTAGCATAAACCCAAACCAAAAAAAAAACCTCTTTTAATCTGTCACCCATCCATCTGTCAGGAGGAGACGCTGAAGGCTGGAGCGTATGTGTGCTGGTGTGTGCAGTCTTTGGTGACTCTGGAGCAAGGAGGCGGCATCAGCCTCAGCAGCCTGGAGGCTCAGCTGGAGACACTCCTGGAGAGCGTCGTCACATTCAACCCACCGGGTGAGTTGTCCTCAACGTCTTCCACCCCATCGTTATCAACCATCAGTAATAAATTATTTTATTTCCACGATTGTACCACTTCCTCCTTTTACCCCTACAGAAACGGGTTTGGAGCAGAGGCACATGGCGTTCTGCAGTCTGTTCAGTGACGCTCTGGCTTTGCTGAATGGAGTCGGTGTCTCAACAGGCGAGGCCCTCGCTGCTCATGTCATTACCTGGCTGGACAGGAAGGGGAGGGGCTTTCCTATTCTGCCTCTTCTCACGGCTTGCTCCCGGTGTCTAGCATCAGTACGGCACATGACGCGCATCATGGAGGCATGCATTACAGCGTACTTCAACCACGGTAACCAAAGTAACCGTTTGGTGGGGATTTGGCACCCATTTTATTTAACTGAGGGCTACAACTACTTTTTTGGGGGGGTTGTCATCTTCTATGGATTACGCCTTATTGTTACAGTAAGAGGAAAGTGTTTTACTCTGGTAGATGCATTCAGGTACATGTTAATATACTGTGCGTAAACTGTTATTGTCTTACATGAGATAGACGCTTAAGTCCACAGTATTTGTTTTCATTTCAGCTGTCGAGGAGTCTGTAGGTTGGGGTCCTGTGTTGGCATCGCTCCAGGTGCCTGAGCTCACAGTGGATGACTTCCTCTCTGAGAGCCAATCAGGAGGCAGCTTCCTGACGCTCTATGCCTTCATCCTGCAGCGCCTCAACACTGAATACACAGCAGCTAATGAGCGGAGGACTCTGGCTCTAATTAACACATGGACCAATCAGGTCTTCCCCAGGTTTGACACCTCATTTGGTTGCCTCTTACGACTTTTAAAAGTCAATTTACTATGTCACCCTGTGTGCTTTGTGAGTTGCAGGCATGTTATACATGCTATGATTTGTTTTGTGTGTCCAGTGGTCAAGGTGATGAAGCCAAGCTGTTTCTTTGGTGGCACAAAGCACTGAATCTGTCAGCGGAGCAGCTGCAGCCACAGGCAGGCCAGACGGAGGTTTCCGGAGTCGTCATGGGTCTGTTGAGGTTGCAAACCAGGCTGCTTCAGCTGGGAGAAGAAAGACTGAACTCTGGCCTGTTAGGAGCTATAGGTCTGGGGAAGAGGTCTCCTGTTTCTAACAGGTAAACTCACTTGCATTTTATTGGCTAATCAACACTTGTGGGCCAGATAGAGTGAAATATGAATTTATCATTGTTTATAAACCACCTGTTAATGCATGCCTACTGTGTTTCCAGGTTCAGGGTTGTGGTACGCAGTCTGGCAGCATTCCTGTCAGTCCAGGTTCCATCAGAGACCGAGCTTCGTCTCCAACCCACCAGTGACTTGCAGCTCTCTGCCAAAGCACAGCAAGTATGCAACAAAAACTGCAAATACAGTGTTTTGATTTTCTAGTCTGCAATTATCTCCTAAAAATAACTTGTATTTCTCGTCTTTCCTGTGGATGCAGATGTTGGGGATGCTGGAGGCCATGCCCAGCAATAAGCAGTACGCAGAGTTAGAGGACTCTGTGAATAAAGCTGTCCAGTTCATCCGCTACCCAGGACACTGTCTCAGAGATGGACCCCGACTGCTGGCCCTGCTAGCGAACCTCCTCTACCCTGATCTCAGATACCTACACATTATCCATTAACCATGAGTTAACCTGACACTCATTCTGGAGATACGGGCGAATGATAAACGTCTGTGGCAAACACAGTGACAGTAATCCTCTGTTCTGCACAGAAAAAATCTTTCTAGAGCACAATCCCAAGTAGTGACACTGATACAGAATCCCTATTATATCGGCAAGAGCTACGTATCTTCTCAGCGAGGACTTTGTGTGACAGAAACTGACTGTTCATCAGAGCTGTGCATATGTGAAAAATATTGACTGGTAATGATCAATGAAGTCAGAATCCTAAGACATGTGATGTGCTAACCTGCAATCTCTACCCGCACTTTGCTTTCTCCTCTCATGTTTAGGCCTTGTTGCTTTTTAACCTGCCTGTTGTGTTTCAACATATCTGTTCTTGATTTGAGGGGAAGTTGCACATACAGTATTTATTGAAACAGAATTCATTAATCAGAATTCAAATCTGGGCTTTAGGTGTGAGTTTCACACCTGTATGTGGAATCTAACAGAAAAAAGTTGAAGGGTCCACAGATTATTTGGAGGACGTTGAAGGACAGATCTAATAGGCCCATATGTTTAGTAGTACCTTCTTAAAATGGGGTGGGGGACATACCTGGGATGCTGGTAGACAGGGTTGAACACCTGATGCAACTCCTAAAGTCAGCTTTTGATGCTAGCACCTAGCTACAGTGGGAAATCTCTCAACCCTAGATACTGTAGACATACAGATGATTACAGTGGCTGCATGTATGAAGTGATTATGTTTAGTAACAGAACATTCGCCAGTATTTTTTTTTATGTCCAGCCAAAAGTGCTTTCCTTGTTTCTGCCAAAGACATGTTATTTCCATTTGCTCAGCTACTTAAATCTTGTTCACTATGTACTCTGTTTGGTTCATCTGTCTCCGTTAGGCACAAGAACTGCAGTCTGAAAAGCACACGCACTAGAAGATACACTAAGTACCACTTACGATGTCCCACACCACTTGGCTTCCTTATAAAGTAGCGTGCGCACTGTAATAAAAGTTACTGCTGCTGTTGGTATTACTAAAACAGCAGGGGCGTCATGTTGGAGCTAGTATGTAACTGGACTTGTATACACAAATGGTGGTATATATTGTTGATATGAGGATAAAGGCAGATTCTAATTCAGATTTATCAGACCTCCAGACTAGACTGTACATCCAAGACAGTTTTCACAGTTTTATTACCCTTGTCAGTTCACCACTTCTGTTGCTCTGTGCCATCTCAGTAATCATCATGCTGCATTTCAGCAGCCTGAAGTTCACCTTATTGCCTGTGTTCGTTGGCAGCTGTTAATGTCAAAAGCATTTCTTTTTTTATGAGTCAGTGATCAGGAATGGGTCTCGGGGGCTGCTAGAGGAAGGAGCTGAGCTGCACAATGGAGACAAGACTCTGTTCACTAAAGGGAACTGAATGTCTCACAGCTGGTATTTATCAGCTCAATCCAGTGATTGGGGACCATATTTAGTACATGGAGTCTCTGAGAGCGGGAAGACTGACCTATACTACCTGGATGGGTCACATGGGAGGACATAGAAGTAGGACACTTCTTTATGAATCGACCTGCGTCAGTGACAAAAACATCCAGACGGCAATATGAATAGATCGTCCAACCTCTACAACAAAAGTGCCCTGCAATCTGCATTCTCCACGCATAACGCTGCAGATGGTCAAACTAAAATTAAAGCTTCCTTGTCTAAGAAGCCTGTTCTGACAAGCGTGTCATTTGATTGGCATCCACGTCTTGTTGTTCTTTGCATCTGTGCGAAGGTACAATACATGTCCCCAACTGAAAGAAGCTTTTACAAAGACTGTTCCGGAGGGGGTCTGTAAATTGAGCTGTGTGCTTTTGTGCGCGCACGTACATCCAGCATCCTCATTTGACACCACCGCGTCTGTCTGGGAGAAAACCTCTCTTCAGCAGTGGTCTCTATGGTTACAGGAAGGGTAGAAGTGAGAGAGGAGGTGGAAAGGACGGGGTGTTCTGAGGCTGGGAGAGAGGAGGTGGGAGATGCTTACAGACGCTTGATGCTGCCTCCTCTTCACACTCGAAAAACGACCTCTGGTGTATTCTGCGAGCCCCACGTCTGTTGTCTCTCGCCACCTAATCGACCTTCTGTTCTCCTGTCTCTCAGCTCAGGTGGTGGAGTACTCGGAATCAGTCGATATTTGTGTGACAGTTTTATCTCTAAACATTAGCCTCATTAGATATCTCTTCCTAAGTTGTCACACACACTTATATATACGGATATACACGTGCTCAGAGCATCCATTGTTGAGACAGTATTCGTGGAAGACCCATCCCTGTCTGGCAGATTCCTGTGTCACCATGGAAACCTAGCATCAGGTCGGAAATGGTTGTTCCTAGACTGTTTCAGTGCACACTCCGCATCGGAGCAGCACGTGGATCAGCTCCCCTCGGTCATCGTTGGCAATGAGGATGCAGACATAAAACAAACGCAGTGTGCAATTTGCAGAAACGTGATTATGTTCTCTGAAAATGGACTAGCTGTGAAATAACTCCTGGCCATGATGACTAGGTTTATTGTATAACTTGGCACAGACTGATGCAGATTTCAGATCCCATTTTAACCCAATGTTTCCGTCAGTGCATTGCAGTTGATTTCAACATGTTCCAGCGTTGGTCGCAGGCTGAGCGGAGTTTAACACCCCACTGCTGACCAGTTGCGCTTCTGGGACAGCTGCACTGGCCCACAGTCCCTCCCTACTGCCCAAACACACACACACACACACTCAGCTGGACACAAAGGAATGTCTCTGCGTGTATGTGTGTGTGCGTACATGCAGATGAGAGTACATGCATGTGTGCGAGAGCGAGCGTATATTTGCGTGTGTCAGACAGACTCCTCCATTGAGAACACCCACTTTTCTCGCACCTCCTCGCCAGTCCAGTGGGGAGTGATGACTCAAGCCTAAATGAGTCTTTATTTCTCTCTCTTCCTCATTGACCCAGCAGAGCAGAAGCGCTTCGCCCCGCTGAGTGTACCTTTCTGTGCACTTAACGATAACAGTCATCAATAATGACTCAGACCACCGACTCAGATATCCACCGGTGGTGTAATAAATGTGATTTTTAGAAAGCTGGGTAGGCTGCTTGCTGATCTGCTCCGGACTGAGAATATGTGTGGCCTTCAGGAGGTGTTTTGTGTTCAGTTTGTTGCAAGAACCAACTCTCCTTAAAGTGAATGGTGAATAAAAACCTCCACTGAGAGGCCTGTTTATTTTTTTTTCTTGAACAAGTTAATGTTGGTTTCCTTCTGAATTGTAGGACTGGTGATTCTGCAGCCAGGGGGTTGGGGCTGCTGTTGAAAGTGTAGTTAGGTTGAGGTGTAGTATTATGGTCCCATTAGGGGCAGAGCAAGGCTGGATTACCTCCCAAGTCAAAGCTGCCAACTGTCTCAGGGTCCAGCATTACATGTCAACTGGTTTGGAATATTTGAGTATGAACTACTGAAGGATGACATCAGCTGACATGATATGGGCCTGAAGCTGGATCCTGCTTTACTGCCTAATCTTGAAGCATAGCTTTAATAAGCATACTGCACAAATGATGGGTGGGGGGGCCAATAGGGGGCCAGCAGTTCTTTCTTGTCCCATGCCCCGTTAGCATAATCCAGCTTTGGGTCAAGGCTTGGGGAATGAATTATAGGAAAATGGTTAATGATGGGGTTAATTTTAAGATTCAGATTTAGGAAGTAGGTTGTAGGTTTTCAGTACCAGAATGTGTAATGGTGTCTCTGGGTTTGATCTCTGGGGTTCCTGGTCCTAGGACTAGTATTAAGGTCAAGACATTAAACTAAAGTCAGGGTTGAGGGCAGGGGGGGTTATTCTGGGGAGCTGTCTAAGTTCAGAGTTAAGTAACGGGTTAAAGTTGGGGTTAATTTTAGGGTTCGGTGTTGGGAAAGTATGCGACTCCGAATACATCTTTACAAAGATAGAAGATCAAAATGCGTGTGTGTGGAGTCATCACATGACTCAGCAGTGTTTATACCAGCTCAGCCGAAGCACGACTACACGGTCACGCACACGCAGTTTTTTTGTTTTGTTTTTTTTAAATCAGGTGTTTGTCCTTCTGCCAGCTATCAGGACTCCCTTTCTCTCTCCGCCTCACTCTCTCTCCCCAAATATGACTCTGTGTCTCCGCACAGTGAACCACAGCCTCTGGCATGCCTGCTGAGACCGGTGCTGAATCTCTCGCAAGAGGAGAGAATTAAAGCCATGCCACTGGTCTGGTTTCTAATTCAGATCCTTCAGTCAAACTTCCCCCCGAATGTAACTCAGTCTGGTGTGTGTTTGAGATCAGACCTTGAACAAAGAGCGCTGGCTGCTGGTTGAGAGGTCTGGGTTTGCTCTCCAGACTGCAAACGGGTTTTTAGACGCCGACGGGACCGGGACCGGGACCGGCGCCGGGACCGGGCACAAGGCATCGGATTCGGTGAGGAAACAAATCGTTGCATGCATTTTCTTTACGCGATAAATGCCTACATTTGGTGCAGATTCTGCAGGGGGTCAGACTCCTGGTCAGACGTAAATGTAGTTGTTTGCAACCTCGCGTCACAGCCTCGTATCAAATAAGTGAACCGAGTATGATTTCGGAATAATGAATATTTATGACGATCACCGCCAGATGATGGAACTTTTTTTCGTGCGCTTTTTTTTCTCTCCAAATGCCGCTGGCGGCGACCTCTGCCCGCACAACACAGCAGCCGCAGTTCAGGCTTGTTGCTGATGGATGAAGCTGTACGCGGCACTTGTCCGAGGTTTTCCAGTGAAACGTCAGACGCAGCTCAGTGTTTGGTCACCGGTTATTTCCGAGCCTGTGATCCTCCCGGCGTCCTGACGTCGTTATAAGCACCCAGCGGTGCCGGGGCGGCGGGCGGAGCGTGGAAGGGAGAGAGAAGCCGGACCACGTTGGTGTGACAGTCCTCATAAATCCCCGAGCGTTCTGGTAGGATTTAAATTGTCCTTGACTTCTTTTTTTGTTTTTAATTCGCGTCGCCCCGATCTCGTGTGTAATGTTATTGAGCCTGGCTTTCACTCACTAATATTTCATTTTTATTGCGCGGCCTAATGTGGAAGATATGTTTTATTTGTCCGTCGGTATAAACCAATTGTTGGTGTAAAGTATTGGTTTAAATGTAGGGTTTTGTAATAGCGAGCCGGTAGCTTATCTCTTTGTCTACAGCAGCATATCGAGCTGTAGGTGTCACCAGGCTTTTCCGTCCACTTCTGTGCTCTCCTGGTCAAACGGAGGATTCCCTGTGTCCTGCTCGTCGCCAGTGTCTCGGTGAAAGGGTTTCTGCTGTCTGGCCAGCTGTGTGCCTCTGCCCGGCCGCTTCAACACCGTAGGATCAGCAGTAGGATCAGCAGTAGGATCAGCCAATCGTCAGTCACTTCTATTTATATACCACGAAATCACCGCGTTTCAAAGTAAATGCATTTGAAATCAATGATTCCAGGTATTGTCTTTACCTGCTGATGGGGAGAAGCCCTTTGACAAAGCAGATGAAGGGGATTCCTCTGCACTCTACCTGACTACATCAGCACAGAAAGCACATCCCCATAGCAACTGTGGAACCAGTATTCTGCGTTCCCATTTCCAAAAGCCCTGAAGGAGGGAGAAGCACATGAATGCACCTCTGCCAGGACATACATATATAGTCTGTTGCTCCAGTCAGCATCCTCCTTGGAGGAGTATCATAGGACTAACGGTAGCCGTGTATCTCACCAGTTACTGACCACGGCGGGAGCTTACGAGGGGGGATCCCAATCCAGAGAGTGTATGCGTGTGCGCAGCTATGGGGAAGGACTACTACAAGACTCTGGGCATCCCCAAGGGCTCCAACGAGGAGGAGATCAAGAAGGCCTACAGGCGCATGGCGCTGCGCTTCCACCCTGACAAGAACAAGGATGCCAACGCTGAGGAGAAGTTCAAAGAGATTGCAGAAGCCTACGAGGTTCTGAGTGACCCCAAGAAGAGGGTCGTCTATGATCAACTAGGAGAGGAAGGTGAGGAGCAGGAGGGGGGTCAGGGTCGTGTCTGGGTTTGATCCTGTCTGTCTGTCTGTGTAGGGTCACTGAGTGAAAGCGGTCAGAAAGTGCAAGCAGAGCAGGTCCAGCACTCTGCCAGTGAGGCCTTGTTAAACAGCCGTTCTGATGTATTAAGTTAACAGACTCTAATCTAATCACCTCATATCACAGTGGAGAACTTTGGTGGGTTTCAGCCACTGGAGTAAGAATACTGTCTCTCTTCCATGTTTTCATGTTTGTGTTTATGTGCAAGAACGTGTTTGTGTGTTTGTCTATTGTTATTTTTAGTGTCTACAACACTTACAAGCTCTAATACCTTACAGTCTACCTCAGCTGCTAGTGTGTGTGTGTGTGTGTTAGCTGACAGATGGCTTAAGATCATTACGTGGTTGAGATATGAATAGCAGCGACTCCTGTAGTTTGCGTTTGTGTGTGTTTTGTGCATGTGTCTGTTGAAAAGGTGTGTGTGTGTGTGTGTGTGTTGGATGGAGTGACCTGGTATTTCATGAATTCCTCCATCAGCAGAGCTGTTGGAAGATCAGTGATGCTGTGGGAT
Organism: Gadopsis marmoratus; assembly: GCA_036023855.1. Lineage (NCBI taxonomy): Eukaryota > Metazoa > Chordata > Actinopteri > Centrarchiformes > Percichthyidae > Gadopsis > Gadopsis marmoratus. Next base: position 58,386 of record JAVQJF010006628.1, read on the forward strand.
TTCTCCCGCCCATGTGGGCTCCACTCTTCTCTCTGCTGTTACCCACACACGGTCCTTTCTGTACAGGGTCCCGTTTCTGGTATCCGAGTTCATATTAATGTCTGTCTTTCAGCTGGTGGGTGTTTGAGTGTGCATAAGAGGTCTCACGTTCTTCTCGCTCTTTTTTTCTATCAGGTTTGAAGACCGGAGGCAGCAGCTCTTCAGGTGCTCCTGGCAGCTCAACATACCACTACACCTTCCATGGAGACCCCCACGCCACCTTTGCCTCCTTCTTTGGCGGCTCCAACCCCTTCGACATGTTTTTTGGCTCCAACCGCAGCCACAGTCGCTCCAACGGTTTCTCCTTCCACAACGACCACGACGCAGAGCAGGACATGGACGTGGATGAAGATGACCCCTTTGCTCATTTCGGGAGACAGTTTGGCTTTCCAGCAGAGGGTCGCAGGCGGAGAGGGGCACCGTCAGAGCGCCTGGGGACCGGGCGAAAGCACCAGGACCCTCCAGTGGTCCACGAGCTGAAGGTCTCGCTGGAAGAGATCTTCCACGGCTGCACCAAGCGCATGAAGATCACCCGCCGCAGGCTGAACCCAGATGGACGAAGCATGAGGACAGAGGACAAGATCCTCAACATAGTCATCAAAAAGGGCTGGAAGGAGGGAACCAAGATCACCTTCCCAAAAGAGGGGGACGAGACCCCTGAGAACATTCCTGCCGACATAGCCTTTGTGCTTAAGGACAAAGGGCACCCCCACTTCAAGAGAGATGGTTCCAATATAATTTTTAACTGCAAGATCAATCTAAAAGAGGTGCGTCTGTCCCTTTTCATCTAACCTCTCTTCTGTTATGCTATCTACTTTTCTTTCTATCTTCAGTCCTCTCTCTTTGTCACATTCCTGCTTGTCGATGAGTTGATAATGCTGCTGAGGTTGGGAGTTTGATTCCCGGTGGAGCAAACTAGGCAGAAATTGAATGCATTCGTGGAGCTGCAAAGTTTTAGATAACTATCCAATAATTGCTCTTCAATTTCTTCATATCATTCCTGTCACTGAAACAGTGGATGAGGTGGTAAGGTGTGACTGTAATTTAAGGGTAGAATTATATCCTGGGTGGGCGGCCATATAAAGTGTGTGTGTGTGGCTGGAGGGCAGGATCAGTGAACAGCAGCCTCTGTCACTGCAGTGTGAGAGAAGCAGCAGGAATGTCGTGTCCTTGTGTGACCGGCACAGAGCCATTGTCCTCCCTTGTTCTGTGCTGTATGTATTTATGTATATATACTTTATATACATAAACACACATGCAAGCAGGCACACAAAGATACACACAGGCATAAACATGAATGCAAACATACGCAGTCTTGCATCTTCAAGTCTTTCTGCAAACACACTCCTCAGTTAAAGATGGATTGTCGTGTGACAGTGGTGACAATCCAGGCTGCTATTACTGTGACTGGCAGGACATTTAATGAGCCGCTCCTACAAGGGCAACGGGTCCAGCACAGCTCTACTCCATCTGTGAATTACACAAGCTTTAATGTTTCTAATAGCACTGCCACCCGCTGGCCCATACTCCACATGGTTAGCTTAATGGCAGGTGTTCTCCAAGAGTTGGAGATGTCAGGGGAGTTGTTTGTACTCCAGTCAAGCCAATTTTGAGCAGCGTCCCTCTAAATGCAGCACTGGCTCTCGTAACAGAGCAGAAGCAATTCACCAGGAAAACAAGACTATGACAACTTCCTAGTTAATGGGCACACATTAGAGTTAATTAAGTTGCATTAAGCAGGAGATGGTACTTGATCAAACCTGCACAATGATTAAGTTTGCACTGCAGAACTCCCACAGCTGAGTCCTCTGCTCTTACAGCAGCCAGATAAGAGACTTATGTTTGATGCAGCTAAAGGACGGGATGGGGGTGGGGGGTATCCGGGGAGTATTAGGGAAGTGGGTCAGATGATTCAGTATCCAAAGCAAATAAAAGCTCATATTCCACTGCTCCACTCTGCTTCCCTGAAGATGTGATGCTGCAGTGCAAACACAGCACCAGCCACATGCTGCACACCACACAACTTGCCACATATAATATGGCAAAATATGCAGTGCACCACTAGATAATATAACCGAGCCAACAAGATGATTGTTTCCGTTGGCAAACAAAAAAACAGCTAGAGCTCATTCTAAATTTCAAAAACAGAAGAGGAAGTGTAAGTCTGGTACTTTTGAAATACATTTCTTTAGCTGATATAGTTATTTTTCTGTATGAGTTGGTTGCTCAATTTAGTTTGAAGCATGCCGTGATGAGCAGCTGCAGTTAGTGCCGCCAAGCTCGTTTGACCACACCATAAACTCCCGGGAGGCACTGCTAGAGGGAGCCTCCAGCGCTGCGATGTCTTCACAGTGACAGCAGTCAGAAGCAGTTAGAGAGCTTAGCGCGAATTTGACACATTGATTTCCCTGAAACTTGGATCCGTAAGTTTGCCACTTTCTGGCATTAATGATGCCTCTGCAGTGTGCTGGCATCATCTGTGGCACTGCGTTCCTAGCTCCTGTCACCACCACACTCGGCTCAGCAGCAGAACCCAACACAAACCAAACACACGTAGGTGCTGACTGTAGCTGTTGGGGTCTAAAGACAATGTGGACAGTTCTTTACAGCTCCACCTCTGATATCATTTAGAAGGGCAAATATACTGTCAATCCACGATGTTTGAAGTGTTCAGCAACTAATGTGTCTGTCTGTTCAATTACACACAGCAGTACTAACCAGTATTCAGTATCAAGGGTATGGACTGAATTGACAGCCCACGGTCTTATGAGGACTCTTTAAACGGGTCCTTTCTGTGGCTGTAAAGTTATGCAGGTAACAAATCAAAGTGTATGTGTGTGTTTGTGTCAGTTTCTACAGCTATGTTGTCTGAGCTGAGGCTTATGCAATCAGCGAGCCCTCAGATCAGCTGGCAGTGTGTGCCGAGCGTCATGGCAACCTGCCTCTGTGTGTAAGGCTTGTGTTCGTGAATGGAGCTGTTCATAACACGAGGATGAGCACTAGTCTCCATCATCTAAATTACCTCCTAATGTATGTTAGAGGCTATGCATGCCGTTATTCAACAGCCTACCCCCACCCCGGACCCCGGACCCCAGCGGTTCACCACTTTGGTCCAGACTGAAATATCTCAACAACTAATGGATGGATTGCCATGACATTTTGTGCAGATATCCATGTTGCAAGGAGGATGAATCCTAATAACTTTGCTGAGCCCCTGACTTTTCATCCAGCGCCACCAGCAAGTGAAATGTTTCAGCTATCCTGTGAAATAGCTCACCAGCTGTAGATTGACACAAAAAGTGGATGATTTCACAGTTTCCAGACAACATAATGATTTTAGTGATAATTCCTCTGGTGCTGAAACGAGTTTCACATATATCGTTTTGAGTGAAATGTCTCAATAACTATTGGATGGATTGCTAAGAAAGTTGTTTCACACATTCATGTTCCCGTCGGCATGAATTGTAATAACTTCACTGAGTCCCTGACTTTTCATCTGGCGCCATCATCAGATCAAAAGTTTAATTTGTCCGATACCTTGGTTTATGACCAAATACCTGTTAAACTAAAGACATCCATGTTGATACCATGAAGAGTCTTTAGAGACCGGCTGGTTGTTCCAAGGACTCGAATGGCAACAAATGCTGTGTCCGGTACTCCCAATTATTGAAAAGCTGTGCTGGACAAAGTCAGGGTAGCTACAGTATATCGCTGTTATCTTCTTAGTACTTCTGGGGTAATCTTTGCCATTATTAGAGTACAGGAAAGAACAACCAGGAAGTGAGGTGAGCAAAAGGGGGATAACACTAAACAAAGGTCATCAGCCTGACTCAAAATCAGGGACATCACAATCACATGGTCAGTGTCCAAAACACTTTAACCACCAGGAGCCCCCACTATCATCCTTTAATATACCTACTTTTAATGTCCCTTTTGATGGCTTCTTTTATCCCTGGGTAATTTCATGTCTCCAAGTTATCGTTGTGTTTTTCTCTCTTACTTACTTTCTTGACCTAAATCCTTTCCATCCTAGTGAATTGTAGGTCACTGACAATGGCTCTCATCTTCCTTTCTCCACACCTTATTCATTCACTGACCTTACTTTGTGTAACAAATTATTTTGTAGCATTTGCTTAGAATTGCATTATATAAGACAAGTTCTTTTTTTTTTATTCATCAGGGTGTTCATTCACAGAGTTGTGGATTTAAAGAGTTTTTTTTTTTATTCCGCTCAAATCTGGCGAGTGATGCTCACTGGAAAGCCTGTGAAGTCGTGATAACCGCAGGTCTCCATGTTTAGTTTAGCGCTCTGACTGGATTCATCAGGCACTGTGATAAGGAGGTGAGGCTTAGTGTGTGTGTGTGTGTGTGTGTTAGCTCTCGTCCCTCCAGCCCATCTGACAAGCCCTCCAACTATTTACGAGCTCAGCCGATTCCTGCCTCACTTCATTAGGCCCCGGCTATGAGACTGTTGCTAAAATTAGTCTCCTGTGCGATGTGTAGCCACTCCAACACTGGCACACGCACACAAAGACCGGAAAACCTTTCCACTGCCAAGTCATGTTTTCCTAATGTTCCGTTCCAAATGCTCTTCTGTAGACCCCACAGTGCTGTAGTCAATACTTAAACAGGTTGCCAGTAAGGCCAACTTTCTGTTTCTTCCTCTCTCGCACAAACGCGCACGATGAACACACAGAAAACAGAAAACACGTAAAAGTTTGACTTGTCAGGGTGACATACTGAGGGATGATAAACTAAATTTTTTAGTTCATGGAGACATTAACTCATCAAGATATTCATGGCGTTGGTATTTCATTCCTGCTAAAGATATTAACCCTCTCAATCTCCTCTCCTCTCTTCTCCTCCAGGCTTTGTGTGGCTGCACAGTTAGCATTCCCACACTGGAAAACCGCATCATCTCGCTTCCCTGTCACGACATCATCAAGCCAGGGACGGTGAAGCGACTCAGAGGAGAAGGCCTGCCTTTGCCCAAGAACCCGTCACAGCGCGGTGACCTCATCGTGGAGTTTTCTGTCCGTTTTCCCGACAGGATCCCCCCACAGTCCAGAGAGATTATCAGACAACACCTCCCCCAGTCATAAAAAGACTCGCCTTTAACACCTCCACCACCACACACTCCAGACTCAATGGCCCAAACCCAGAAAACCAACCCTTCGTACTCCTTCGTCTCTCATATTTTGACCCTCATTGTAGTTTCCCTTCCCACCTCCACGTCCTGTGAAACAGACGCTGTTGTTTGTAGGGACTTCGCAGTGGGAGGATGAGGGAAGAATTCCAAGATGAATGGCAGTATTAGGATGTAATTATTTGTGTTTGTTTTGTCTTTTGGCCCAAGCACCCGAGCAGTGGAGTGGTGCTGAGGATGGGCTCGGCACAATCGTGGCTTTTACCGGATCGTCTTTTCTTAACTCTGTTTTTTACGGATTTATCAGTGGTTTTATATGCTGTCCAAATCTCTGATCCTTGTCTTTTTGTGATAGGATGAAGCGTGAGATATTTTTAAAAGAAACTTTTTTTTTTTCAGGATTTCATTTTCCAAAGGAAGTTTCAAATAGGATTATACTTTTTTTTTTTTTGAGTGTACCAGCAGCTTCAGTGTGTTCAGCGCAAACCCCCCGGTTTTAACACAACTCCCTCCCGCCACCTGCTCTTCTCCTGCTTTCAGTCTGATAAAGCATTGTGCTTGAAGTCTGTAGGCCGTTTACTGCTTAGTACGATCTGTCTCCCCTAAAATCAGTTGTATTCTGATGCGCAATGTCACAGCGCACGTAAAATCCTGCATTACTCTAAATGATAATAGCACATCTCAGCTGCATTGGAAAATCTGGGAATGACAATCACATACTGTAACAGCAGTGTAAGCTTGGATAATACAATCTGCACATAATATGGGTGCTTTCCCTTCTGAGCCATGTGGCTGCTCTGAAATGAAAAGCCTGGCTCACTATCTGAGGGACATGTAGGTGCCTTAGCCCGGTGTCATACCACATATGTGAACACACACAAATACACAGGTCACACTGTAATACAACCAGCCATGTTAAGTGCACAACAGACGATGCCCTATGCTGTGTTAGAGATTACCATTGGGAGTTGGTGATGTTGGGAAAAACTGTAAGTGAGCAATGTAAAGCCAACCGCCATATTGTACTGTATGTAAGCAAGGACATTTTTAGAGCGAGCTCTGATACAGTGGATCCCTGTAAAGTGCTGTAAAAGTGCAGGTTGGATTTTCCCAGAGGAAAGTAACCGTTAAATTAATCTAAAGTCCACAGTAAATAGTCAAGATTTCTCTGGGAAATCCATCTTTAGTGTGTATATTCTGCTTTCTCTTGTGCCATTTGAAGGCAACGTCTCGGTGCTACTGTGAGCAGTGCCAAAAACAGACCTCCCTTGGGGTCTACTTCTTTTTTTTCTTTTCTCCACAGTTTGTGATTTGATAACTGCTTCTGTCCTCTGTAACATCTGTACATCAATCTTTACATCTGTTTTTCAAGTAGAAAACCCTGTTTAGGAAACAGGTTTTGTAATATTGCAGCAGCTGTTCTCTGTCTCAGCTGCAGGGGGGCTTGGAAAGCTCTCTTCAGCTCTTCCTACTGTAATGTGCAGCAACTATGAAGATGTATGTGTGAGTATGGTTTGTGCAGACAGCCCTAGTAGGTCATATATATATATATATATATATATCATGTGTATGGGGAAAATGTTTGAATGCAACGTGTTGATAAATGCACTTTTACGTCATAAAAGATACTGACAAAACTATGAGGTCACGGGGGAGACTTGGAATGACTTGTCGGAGTGTGCAAGCGTCCTGCCTCTTGGAGCCTCCGGGGACGCTGGACTGTGTCTACAACCAGAATGCACATGTGCTGCTGCTGAGAGACTGTCACTGCTTATGTGCACTTGACGATATTTATGATCTTTTCAAAATGGCAACAAATAAACCAAATGTATGAAGTTAACGGTTTGTGTCATTCGATTTTCTCTTCTATGACTTTGGTGTTGTGTGCACCTCAGATTTTCACCTTCATGAGTATGTTTACATGCACATTTGTATGCTCCATCTAATCATCATAACGGAAAACAAGAAAAAAAGTACAATGTATGGCATTGTTGGTCATCATAGCTCACTGGCACTCATGACTGAGAATGATGAGAAACTCCATTGCATTTAGCTGTAGATACTTTTGAGATTAAGATTTAAATGTGATATGCTTAGAAAGTACTATTAAAAAATAGCTTAGCATGACTGGGAAAATACAGTTAGCTGCTCCACCTAGGACAGATTTCCCCTCTAGACTCCTGACATGGTTTCATTCAAAGAGGCCCAAAAAGGTCAAATTATCCAACATTTCATTAGAGAACAGCAGAAATAGTTTTTTCTTCTTTCATTAATCATCTCACAACCCCTCAGATTTGTCTTGTAGCGACAGAGATGGGGCCGCTAGGTTGAGTATCAGTGGACCAGCTGAGCTGTATAAACAGCAGTTAAAACAAGCTCCACCTCGACCAGCTACAACAGAAAAATGCTGCTTACACATGGATGCATCTGTATCAAATCTAATAATGTCATCTATAATAAAATATGATCATATGTAATCAGCCATTTTTCTTCTTTACTTTTGGTACTTTAAGTAGATTTTTCTGATAATAATTAATAGGATTTTAAATGCATGACTTTACTTGTAATGGAGTATTTTTCACATTGTTGTATTGGCACCATTACTTAAGTAAAACATCCGAGTACTTCCACCACTGCTCATTCTCTGTTACAGAAATGAGATGTTGAGGAATGAAGGCACAGCTGCATGCAGATGTTCAGAAACCTGGATACTGTTATGATTTGTTGTGTTGTGTAGGAGGGATATGAATAACCAGATTCCTCATGTTCTATGTGAACATCATATCCTGAATAACATCAATACAACTCAAAACTGAGATACTAATGTGCACTAACTGATCTGCTATCAGATCTCAGAAAAGGTCAATCATTTTTAGAATTGTGTGTGATCAAACACTGGCAATATATATGTTTAACTGCAAGCTATTTCGTTGAGTGGAGTTTGGACGGGTTCCATCGTTTTGAGTTACAGATAAGCAATGAATGAAGCAAGACTTTAACCTCAGCCTGTTAAAATCCACAGACAGCTACCCTCAGCTGATCACCGGTCCCTGGTGATCGTCGGTAAGAAATATAAAGCGACTGAAAAGATTTTAATTCACTATGTTTAATCTCTGTGCCATTTTGAGACTGCGTTAGAGCTTTAGTCAGTTACACACTCTGTCCTGCTCTCTTCGGTCAGGAGGCAGTCAGGGTAGGTGATCTGTGTTGAGAGAATCTGATCATGTGAAACAACTGCAGTGGTTGATGAGTTGTGTGTGTTGCGTCACATGGTAAGGATATAGCAGACAATTAGAGAACCTTGGGAAGTCGCTGAGATGTGCTGCAGTAGCACCACGCTGTGACTAATGCCATATACCTGTATCAGCTATTTCTGGCAATAAGGCTGGGTTCGCGGAGGGTTTATATTTCCACTGAAACACTCTTTTCAGCTCAGGGGGTGAAAAAAACAAATAAAAGCAGGTCACCATAGACACACACGCAGCCACTTCTGTAGTGCAGGGAGTTAATGAATTCAGATGTGAGTGTGAATCAGTAACAAAGTATTAGGACTTTGTCATGATGACTGGGTCCAGTTCCATAGGAGTCTACATGTGAACACCTCGCACACTCTGTCTTTCCTCCGTCAGGTCCTCAGAGTTGAAACATGAGCTCCTTCCTGACTCTATCGACAGGGCAAAGGATGCCTGCGGTCGGACTCGGCACATGGAAGAGCGCGCCAGGACAGGTAGGACTCTAAACCCTTACACGGCCACATTTCTGGAAATTGTTATATACGTGATAAAAATAGTGTTTGGACTGTGTCTGTGTCCATGTGTTCTCAGGTGAAGCAGGCAGTGCTGGTGGCTTTAGACTGTGGGTACAGACACATTGACTGTGCTGCTGCATACAGCAATGAACAGGAGGTGGGAGAGGCTCTGGCTGCGAGGGTCGGTCCTGGGAAGGTGAGAAACTCTAGTGAAGCTTGAATTAGACATTGATTTTGACAGCACATTCTTGACCTTGGAAACAGCACTTGACAAAACAATCTCAACCCAAGATCCACTTAGTTGCATGCTCTGGTTCTTTAAACCATATCACACAGCTTTCATCGATAGTTTCTTCAGTTGTCATGGAACTGCAGTGGTTAAAACCTTCCTTTATTCTGAGAATTTTAAACATCCACAGTTACATGGCAGCTGATTAAACTTTATTTGCTGATGAAGACTGTGTTTTATGGTTAACCTAAAACACATTTATTGTGGACCTTGAGTTAATATTTGTTTGTTAATTTACATAGTTTAATGCTGATAATGAGTTTACTAACAGTCGACTATGACCTGTCAGTAACAAGTCTACTTAGTGATTCAGCACTCATAATAGAGTAGAGGGTTTTGGGGTTAAGCCGCATACCATAAACTGCAATGTCCATAGTTTGAGTCCAGCTAGGGACCTTCTGTTGCATCTCACGCCTTTATTTCAAGCGCCGTTATCAAATAAAGGCTTTAAAAAAAATTTCAAGTAGAGTCATCATCAGTGCATATATTCTGTTTCTAAGATATTCAGCTAATCGTTTTTGGTTTGGAAACTGGAGTATGGTAAGTAAGTGTTGGGCTTAGGTCCAACAAAGGGGTCAATAATGGAATTCACATTTAGTATACATTCTGGGTTAGGGTTGCCAGAGTCTAGAAATGCAGTAAATTGTAGGGGGACACTTTCTAAGTGTAAGTGTTACTGAAACATTTTCTTGATACACCTGGAATGCTCGGTCTCTGATACCTGCTAGGTATTTCCCTGAACTGAACATTATCCTTTCCCCTCCAGGCTCTGCGTCGGGAGGAGGTGTTTATAACGTCCAAACTGTGGAACACCAAACATGACCCAGAGGATGTTGAGGAGGCGTGCAGGACCAGTCTGGCCCACCTGGGTCTCTCCTATTTGGACCTGTACCTTATGCACTGGCCCATGGCACTTCAGTGAGCAGCTGCGCACAAAACATTGTCTCCCCATTGAGTGAATCAGTATGAAATGACATTAGCTGAAGCAGCCTTTGTATGTGGATGTTTTCAGGCGGGGGAAGGAGCTGATGCCTCGGCGGGAAGATGGAAGTATTTGTTACTCAGACATGCATTACAGAGATACTTGGGCAGCCATGGAGAGCCTTGTGGACAAAGGTCTGGTCAAAGCTATAGGATTGTCCAACTTCAATGCCAGGCAGACAGATGACATCATCAGCATGGCCAGGCACACACCTGTGGTGAACCAGGTACAATGTGGCTTTCTCATAGGCCAAAATAAATACATTGGATAAGATTTTATTGACAGTGTGTTATTCATAAACAGGTAAAAAAAAATACTAATTGTACCACAGGTGGAGTGCCATCCTTATTTGTCTCAAGTAGATCTCCTGTCTCACTGTCGGTCAGTGTAATTGCATTACACATTGTCAAAACGCTATTTATTTTCCAATTCCATCAAATGTTGTACTCATTGTGTCAGTAACGGTGCATACGCCCGTTTCAGGTCAGTAGCAGTTTGTGTGACTGCCTACAGTCCTCTGGGCAGTGGGGACAGACCCTGGGCCTCTCCTGATGAACCAAATCTGCTACAGGATCCTCGACTGGGAGCGATCGCCCAGAGGTACCAGAAAACACCTGCCCAGGTCATACTCAGGTAAGACAGAAAACCTTCCTCAACTTTAAAGTATGCTGTAAGTAATGAGCAGAACCAAACCCTGACCTCTTTGACAGCTGCTTAAACTTTTTGGCAGGTGGCACGTACAGAGGGGCGTCGTATGCATTCCTAAAAGTGTGACGCCCTGCAGGATCCAGCAGAACTTGCAGGTGTTTGACTTTTCCCTGTCAGAAGACGACATGAAGCTGATTGAATCCTTAAACCGCAACGAGCGCTTCATCGTCCCAACAGTCGAGGTGAGTCACTGATCTTATGACACCTCACAAGATTTTAATGTGTCAGTCCAAAATTAACTTTACTGCAGTAGACTCACTGATTACTCTGCATGTATGAAACATCGACCCGTTTCATATCACCATGAATCTGATATGAGCAGGGGATTCTCTTACAAGAGCTGGACTGTAAGAATTTGGGTCAAACATCCTGACTGGTGGTTTACTTTTTTTTTTTTACAGAGAGATGGCAAGAGAGTGTGGAGAGATGCAGAACATCCTCATTTCCCCTTCAGTGATCCTTACTGAGTCAACACAGCAGGAATGGAAGAATGTGCTTTTTAAAGATGATTGTCAAACACTGAAGAAACCACATTTCTTTGCTGAAGTCAAATGTGATCAAAATGTGTTTTCCTTTTGCTATTTGGGATGAATGGCAGTCATTTAATATCTAAGTGACTAAACGTGTCAAGAAAATTGATTAAAACACTGAAGAAAAAAAAAAAAAAAAAAAAAAAAGGGCAACATCTCAACTGCACTTTTCTGCCTTCACTTTTTTCCACCGGCAGTGAGACACGATGTGGTCAGTGACAGAACTGCCTCTCAATAGCTTTGATCACATGGTGCCGACATGTTTCACACTGAAGACTCTTTCAAGGGTAAATCCTCATCCGAGTCACTGCAGCAGCACTCAGCTTTTAATCATGTTGCAGTTTTACACGTTTGTCATTTTTAACAAATTTAAATGGACAAATCTAGACCATGACAATGTCTGCAACGCTATGAAACCTTAAGAACTTCAATAAAATGTTAATTTTCTTTTATACCTAAAATGCCCTCAACATAAATTGACATTAGATTTTTTGAAAGAGCACAGATGAGTGCCAATCTCATACATTAAAGTACCAAACAGACACAAATAACACTTCCATTTCGTGATTTTATTTTCAACAACATAACCTTGACAAATTTGTAATACATTATATGCTACTGTTTATTTAAAAAAAAAAAGTTATTAGCAATATGTTTTTTTTTCCTCTTATAGTCTAGCATAGAATCCCGTCACTAAAGTCATTCATGTTGGTTGTGATATACTGAGAATTAGGCCACTCAATAACGCCCCCCCCCCCCCCCCAAATCTGCATCAGTCACTCACCTTCCAGTTCCAACATCCCCTTACCCCCACCCACATCAAAGCCAGGGCAAACCAAGCGGCTACATGCTTTCTCCGAGGGAAGTCATACAAAAAAAAGGAACACATGAAAGAAGCACAAAGTCCTAAAAATGTGGAATCTGGTGAGAATTTGTACAGGTGTGATCCCAGTACTGACCACTATGGGGCAGTGTACATTTATCCATAAAGGTCATCGTCGTTATCTTCATTGAACACTGGACCACTGCCAGTTCCTCCTGAGCCATGGCTTGGACCAGTACCGCTTGTAGCACTGGAGGGAAACCTGACAGAAAGAATAATTTTCCATTTTTACAGGGGGATTATTCCATGATTCGCCAACTGGTATTTATGGCAACTTTAGTACTTTGGAGGTGTGAAGTAATAACTACTCCACTTTCATGGTGCCTTCTCCACAAAGCTTACATACACAGCTACCAACACATGCTAATACAAAATGTCAGAAAACGTACCTGAAGCTGCCAAAGCCACGGCTCTGCTGAAGCGTCTGAGCAAACATCTCATATTTGCGAATGTCATTGTCGCTGACTGAGCGACGAGCAAATCGCATTGCCTCTTCGAAGTGGTCCTTCCTGATCTCTGGCACAGGGTCGTCCTCTTCCACCTCCTATGACAAAAAAGATGCAAGTGCGTGTCATTAACGGGCTAAACACCTGAAGCAGCAGCAGCAGATCAGTAGTGTGCAGATGCTCATCCAGATGTGGAAAGGTGAACAGATGAGCACTGACCATAGCTGACGGGTTGGTCTGCCTCTCCCTCTCTCTGCGAATCTCATTCTCAATGCTCTCTCTGATGGCCAGCTTACACGCCCGCTGGCAGATCTCCGTAAGATCTGCTCCAGAGAAGCCATTGGTCATCTTTGCCAGGAAGTCCAAGTCCACATCCTATCGAAGAAATAAAAAAGAAAAAAAGTTTAGAAACATTTTTATTCTCTTCCAATTTAATTATGACGTTTATCAGAACAACACTGACTTCTTGGTGTCATCCTTCTACAGGGCATCTTCAAGTTTCATGAAGCAAACCTGACCATTCTTAATACAAAACAGGCAGTATTACAAACAGTTGATCTAAGAAACAACATGGTGGCACAGATGAAAGAAATCTGACTTCTAATGACTGTATCTGGCAATAGACAGAAGCCCAAAAAGAATAAAAATAAAGGGCCTGCACGCAGACAGTTCTAAACAAATAAAGCAGAGACTGTGACCAAGCAGTGGGTCTGTTAGTGCAACTATGAGTAGCAGCACAGTCACCTTGCTGATGGGGCTCTTGCGGAGGTTGGCTTTCAGGATGCTCATCCTGCTCTTCTCATCAGGCAGGGGGATGTAGATGAGCTGATCCAGACGGCCGGGTCTCAGGATGGCAGGGTCGATGATGTCTGGTCGGTTTGTGGCACCGATGATGAAGACGTTCTTCTTGCTGGACATGCCATCCATCTCGGTCAGGATCTGGTTGATGACACGGTCGGCCGCTCCACCACCATCTCCCACGTTGCCGCCACGGGCCTTGGCTATGGAGTCCAGCTCATCAAAGAAGAGAACGCATGGGGCTGCTTGGCGAGCCTGGAAACATCACATGGATAAAATTGTCTTAAAAACAATGTGGAAATTGATTCTATAGAGTGAAGTCGAGTTGCATGTGGTTCTGTGGATTGACTGTACATTCTTACCTTGTCAAAGATCTCTCTGACGTTGGCCTCAGACTCTCCAAACCACATGGTGAGCAGCTCAGGTCCTTTGATTGAGATGAAATTTGCCTGGCACTCATTGGCGATGGCTTTAGCAAGAAGAGTCTTACCACAACCGGGGGGGCCATAGAACAGCACACCCTTGGATGGGGTCATGCCAAACTTGAGGAACTTGTCTGGGTGCTCCACTGGGTACTGAATTTAAAGAGGTGGGGGGGAGACTATATGAGAACACACTCTGTGATACATCCATTTTTTCAGATGTGATCTTACTTCTGAAGACGTTCATACCTGCACCAACTCCTGCAGCTCCCTCTTGACATCATCCAGACCTCCAATGTCCTCCCAGGTGATGTTGGGAACCTCAACAACCGTCTCCCTCAGGGCAGATGGGTTGCTCTGGCTAAGGGCCCACTGCAGGAACGAAAAAGAGCAGGTTAGTAGGAATGCAGAAGGCCATTATAAGACAATATACCAAAGACCATATTTACAGTGCGTACCTTGAAGTCATCCATAGTCACAGCAAGTGAGTTCATGACTTCAGCATCAATGGTCTCATCCTCCAGGTCAATCAGGTCCATCTTCTTCCTGATGGCCTGCAGGGCAGCCTCAGAGCAGAGAGCAGCCAGATCTGCACCCACGTGTCCATGGGTCTCATTGGCTACCTACATAAAGACACAGAAAGCACAATATGCCTTCATTAAATATAACCATTAACTCTGTTACAATTAAGTCACTGCATTGCAATGACTTAATTGTAACAAGGCATTTTATTTGTATTTATATACTGTTCACTAATGAAATGTCTACATCATGTAGAAAGGCAATTGTTGAAATAAACACTGGATGCCGCACACTCTGGCAAAGAGTGATCAGTCCTCTATATAAGAAATGTAAGAACAGGATCCAAAACAAAATAGAATTGGATGCAATTTGCAGGATAGTTTTACTTTGCTGTTATAGGCAATAATAACCACATGACTAACTCTTGACAGGAAAGTGTGCTCTGTGCCTTCACCTGACTGCAGGGGAGAAAAAAGAAAAAAAAAAATACAAGAAATGTGTACAGACCTGTTCCAAGTCAACATCATCAGCCAGTTTCATGTTCTTGGTGTGAATCTGGAGAATCTCCAATCTACCAGTAGCGTCAGGGATGCCGATGTCCACTTCCCTATCAAAACGCCCTGTGGGAGGTGAGGGTTCAAACACACACACTTAGTAGTACCAATCAAACAGACTACGGGCAAAGAGACACAGAAACCTCAAAATAATTCAAGCCTTTCAATTCAACAGCCTGCAGGGATTTCATTTCCTCCTCGCCAATGATCTGGCAGCAGATGTAAAATTTTCCAGAGCTGTATATTAAGAGACCACTGCAAAATTATCAGTTATCTGGTTTTACTATTGATAGGTATGTGTTTGAGTAAAATTAACTTTGGAAAATCTGGAAATTTTGCAGCGATCTCTTAATTTTTTCCAGAGCTGTAGATGATATGAGCTGCAAAAGTATCCATCTACATTTTACAAAGCATTAGTATTTGATGAATAAGCAACATCCAATTCCAACCCTTTGTCGAGGCGATCATAAACATCCCATCACCTAACCCGAACGACCTTCAAACTAACACCTGTCAAACTGCACAGCGTTGAGACTGACCCACTGGTGAACGACAGAGCTCAGAAAATAAACAGCAGATTTAATCAGCGATTTGACAACCAGCTATAGTATCTCCATGCAAGCAAAGCAGTGTCAGGATGTATAAAACAGTAACACTGGGTCTAGTGCAGTGATCGAAAATTACATTTTAATTTGCTGGACATGAATAGAGGTTCCTGCTACATATCAGTGTATGAATTTTATAATAAACACTACAGGCCACTAGACTAAATCTTCCAGGAAGTCAGGCTATATTTTAATGCAAATTCATTCAATAATTAGCAGATCTTCATTGCTTTACTTATCTTACATGCAGGCCTATTATTGGCCACGTGAGCAACGTTGGTACAAATAGTCAAGAATAAGACATTGACTACCAACTGACAATGTTCAATCAAATATTTTTAAAAAGTATAATAATATCAGAGGGAAACACATGACAGAGGCATCTTTAATAATTGAAGAGTTAAACATTCACCTATAGGAATGATGCAAACAACAATGAGACCTGTGTTATAAATATGACATTCGACTTTATATGATAATGCATGTGCATTGCTGTTTAACATTTTACTACAAATATTCACTACTCTATGCATTAACATGCCTTGGAGGTGTCTTACAGTTACCACTGCAATAACTGAACACATAACTTACCAAATCTCCTGAGCGCTGGGTCAATGCTGTTGGGTCTGTTGGTGGCAGCCATGACGATAACATGAGCTCTCTGTTTCAGGCCGTCCATAAGAGTCAGCAGCTGAGAAACAATGCGCCTCTCCACCTCTCCATGAGTCTACAAAAAAAATTTAAAATAAAAATTTAAACATAAAACACAACATACATTTCACTTTTAAAACTTCATCTAGACATTAGATTTCTGACTGAATTTGAGTCTTTCGGCTAGTGATCAGGATGACAGGGATATCACAAATCCAATATCAGATATATTTTAAACATCGGTGTGTGAAGCATTACAGTTTCAATTATACATAAATGTACACTTTTTTTCAAATGTTACCATGGTCTGGACATTGATAGCCATTTTCATCTTTTTCAAAACATTCATTAATCATAAAAACTGACACTGCACTGTTATTCAGCTATCCATTTAGTTTAGCTCTTTTCCCGCTCACCTTCTCTCTCTTAGGAGCGATTGCATCAAGCTCATCGATAAAGATGATGGCAGGCGCATTCTTCTCTGCTTCCTCAAAGGCCTTTCTCAGGTTACTCTCACTCTCTCCTGCCAGCTTACTCATGATCTCAGGACCTAAAATGGAGGGCCAAGCATTTTGATTTTACAGGAAACCATCACTTTACAGCATACATTATATTCAAATCCCAGGACGAGCCCCGTCTGTCTATACACTGGTAAACAGTGCGTCTGAGACTTAATCCAATGCATTTAACATGTTACGTACATGTACAAGTGAAATAGACTATTAAGCATACAAACCAATTTTCCCATGATCCCTTATTCTAGGAGATGACATCTCCCATCTCTTTACAAAAGCTGAATTGCACTCCCTGCAGCTAGTTGATACAATGTCTTTTTTTTAAAGCTCAGTAAATTTCTGATCATTCTGAAGAGATATGCAAGTAAAACCCGATACAAAATTATGCAAGAATTGTATTCTGTTCAAGGCATATCCAAGTAACCCTTGACCGGAATCTAATAAATACGTATTCTAATCAATCAAAGAGCATAACAACTACAAGGCAATGCCATCAAGGACATAGCCCAGTATTATCATAAAATGGCCTCGACTAGAAATAAAGTGTGTACAGAGGACAAATGGATGGGTGTTCACACCATTAATCAGGAAGAAGAAAGCTCCAGTTTCATTGGCTACTGCTCTGGCAATCAAGGTCTTTCCGGTTCCAGGGGGTCCATAAAGCAAAATTCCACGTGGGGGCTGAAAAGAGGGTAAACCAAATTTGGAAATGAGAATTTACTGTAAATTCAAAAGCATTTTTAAGATAAATAATGGCAGACTGAATTCCTCTACACTTGGATTCAATCACCTTAATGATGACATTATACAAACTGAAAGTAAATCAAACAAAAAAAACAAGCAAGCAGCATCACACACACACACACACGAGGAAATGTGTTTACTTCTTGCTTTAGTCTTGCGACTTAACACTTGACATACATGTTTTCTTGTTACTCCATGCAGATTGTAAGGGTGACTTACCTTGACTCCTATGGCCTTGAACAGTGCAGGGTGTCTAAGAGGCAGCTCCACCATCTCTTTGATCTGAGCTAACTGCTTCCTCACTCCTCCAATGTCATCATAGCCCACCTCGTTCAGGGACTCCTCCTCATCCTGCATGATCAGACACGAGATGTTCAAATTTCAATGTGGTTTATTTTTGGTAAACATTAATCCAATCACTGTGTTTATCTGCTACCCACCTCTCTCCTGATTGGCTCACCCTCACAGTGGATGACTGTATCAGGAGCAACAATGCAGTAGGGAGAGGGGTCGGTCTCTACCACCTTGAACTCTACAGCACGCATACCTCCTCTGACCAGGAAAATATCACCTTCACAAGGTAAAAGAAAACAATGTTCATTTATTATATATATTTATGCGTTATAAGATTTGGTCAGCCAAGCAAATAAAATCTTCGTCCTGGCAATGGAATTTTGTACTCACCTTTGCGGATTGGCCTATAAGCCTCAAGGAAATATGGCTTCAGGTAGACCTCAAACAGGTTGCCAGTAATTCCCTCTACTGTGTCATCTATTGGGAGTACGTGGATCCTCTTTCCATACTTCACATCAGGACATGGCTGAATACTGATGGAGATATTAGACTTAGCACTGCTTTCCCTTTTTTTTTTAAAAGGACTGTAGAAAAAAAAAAATGTATGACAAGTGTGTGCTTTTCCCCACCTGATGACATCACCCAGTCGGACCCTCAGATTGTTGCGGACCACCCTGTTCATGCGAACCTTTTCATCAGAGCAGGTGTCATCAGACAGCACGATGCACACGGTCTCCCGCCTCTTCTTCCCCTTCATCAGCACTGTGTCTCCACGGAAGAGTTGCAGCTCGTCCATCTTGGTCTTAAGAAATATTTAAACAGTTACTTTGTGAATATCAGTGTTACTACATTTAAAATATCAGAATGATAATTATCCAAACATCTGATCTATTATGAAAGATTACAGGGTTTAGGATTTGTAGAACCCATGCCAGCCATGCATAAAACCTTCTGAATGTCTACCTGAGAGAGAGAGACCACACTGTTGTCTTCATTGATGGATTCATCAACAATGAGTCTGTTGGGTCGGTTCTTCTGTTTCAGAATCGCTGTGGCTAGGTCATCATTTTTGGATCTATGACGACAGATTAAAAACAAGTTGTAGGTCAAACAAAATTCTTCTTATTGTGCACCTTCAAGGTCTCATGCAGGACCTACAATTATCAAGCCACTCAAATTATTAAGTGATGCAGTGCAGAATTTTTTATTTTTTTTAAAACAGGACACCATTATTCCCACTATTCCACTGCAAACTAATGTTAGTTTTAGTAGCTTCATTAAAACTGCCTGTGTTAAACCAAGCAGTCAAGGTGTTCCGTGACATGGTGAAACTGGTCAGTTTCTGGTTTTGTTTCTCTGGTACATCAATGGGGAATTGGAAAACACTTTCAGTGTTCAGGGGGGCAACATGGTGAACTCAGTACCCACAGAACTCAAATGGGATCATTTTAAACCCAAGATGAAACTGATGAGATCAGAAATATGTACTTTTACAATTGATAAGTGTTTTGAACATATTTTACAGTATTGTCTCTACTTTTTTGTATGATCCCACACAGGAATTAGAATTGCAATTTAACTTATCTATAGGTTACTTCAGTCATTTAGTCTAGTAACCTAATGTTCTATTATGTATATATGACCCTACATTATTTATAAGCATAGGAACTAAGACTAAACAAATACGTAACGTTATCGCTGTAACCGTAAGTGCAAGCCGGTCACAACTCGCCAATTTTTTCCACAACGACTAAACGTTCACGTTACGGATAAAACGCATAATCATGCGTACACTCAAAATTCTAACCTGTAGTTGACGTCGAGGTTCAAATTGCCACGTTCTAGAAAAGCTCTTCAGAACGGTTTTGTTGTTTCTCTTTCATGTTGTTAGCATGCTAATGGTAGCCTTTTAGCTAACTGACTGGCGAGCAAGCGAGCCCAGATGACACAGCAAAAGAACTAGGAAAAAAAAAAACTTTGCTAGCTGTGTACCTCCACAGAAACACTAACGTTACGAGTATATCGTGAATTTAGATACATTGGCCAATGGGAGCATGGGCTAATACAGTAATCACATGTGGAAATGGCTTATTTCACAACTGTTTAGCTAACAGTCGATGATTTAGAATGACTAGCCTAACCCCGTTAGCCTGCTAGCGTTGGTGCACTGTGTAGAGTAGCTTAAGACAGCTCGCCATGGAGTTAGCCGTCTGGATGACTAACGTTAGCGTTTTCTTCTTTAATGGTTAGCCCATTACTTAAGTATATGCGCTTTGCTGCTTATGATTTACCTGTCTCACTAACAATTTGAAGCCAATTCTAAAGACAGGCTATCAATCGGTGGATAGGCCAACTTGTATGTGCGATGGTGGATGGCTTTGGCCTTGACACTATTGCTAAGCTAACGTTAGCATTCAAACACGACAGCGATGACTGCGCTTTGTCAAGTCGCTGTCACACAGCTGGCTAACGCACTACTGTTAAATGGTCAACGACAACCGTGTGGACGACAGCAGTTTAACTATCAACAATTCGTCGAGGTTAAACCCAACTGTCAGTGGATTTATATTTGTTAAATTATTCAACCAAAGGACATAAGTGCGGAGGCTGAAGTGACTGACCCCATTAGCTCTCGCGCTAGCAAACTCGGTAGTGTATTAGCAATCGAGCTAACTTTTATAAACTACCGTATTCTGAGCTGATGTTTGCCATTTATTTACCGACAGCCATTGTTCGGAAAACCGCATGTTAATAGGACTGAAAGACATTTCTACTTACTCCCCTCCCGAGGCCATGGTCGTCCACCTGGATTACTATGAATAAATAAAGAAATTCTAGCTAAATGTTTAAGAGGCTTAACCGGTTCTTGTTACTCAACGTTCTCTGTGATTTCACACGAAAGAGCAGCAGTTTCCGTGCTCTTCCTTACAATTATACCATGAGCTTTGATGCATCCGTCATTCTGATTGGCTGGAGGTTGTCCATCAAACTCGGTAGCCAATGAAATAATCTGGAGTCTGACGTCAACAAGAGTCTTGTGGAAATCTGGCCAGTTACACGAGTGGGACGTTCCCCTTTACATCAACTTTGCTCTTATTGGTCATTTAAGCCCATCACTAAACTTCTGTTATCCAATTAATGTGTACCGCGTTGAATCACAATAAGAAATCGGTCTTGTACCCTTTATAACAGCAGCCTAGGTGTAAAGTAATATGAGCGTTGTATTTGTAAGATAACTACGTACAAAAATCGGTATGAATAGGCATTTTAGAGCAGCAGTACCGTTTATGACGTGTATCTTTTGATTCCAGATCATGGTGGCGTTCATGCCAGGAAAGGGACTCCACTGAAAGAGTATCATCCTTCAAGCACTTGGGTATTTGAGTGAATGACAGGCTCTAGAGTGCACACTGAGAACACAGTGAAGAAAATGAAAGTTAAGATGGGTTTTTATTATCGAAATAGGGCCTGCCTTAATTTAGCAGGTAGAAACACTTGTACAGGCTACGTTCTTAAAGTGTTCTAGACTATGGGGACATTCATGCTGCCTCCTCTACTCAAACACTATATCTTTCATATCAACTCACTGTCCCATACGCACATGATGATCTGGTTTCTTGGCCTTCACTACGCCTGAGACAACATTGTTATATTTTTATTTACAGAGTCAGACTGGGTAAATTCCCTGCACATCCGTGTAAGATCTGTCTCCTAACACTCATCAACAGCTGTTATAATTAGTTGCTCCACTAGACAGCTGCTTTTCCAGCTACCCAGAATTTGATCAGAACAGTAGAGTAGCTTTCTCATATTCTGAACCCTAATCATGGAATAACCCTCAGAACACAATATAACTTAGTGATTTTGTCAAATTCAAAGGTCTGATATAACCTGTGTAACTGAAGAGGGTAATTGGTAACAACTGGTACTGGTTAATTATCAAAGTTTCAGTCTTGATTACCATCGTCTGGCCAAAATTCACATTTTATTTCCTACAAGCCGGATTAAACCCTCAATGAGAGCAACTTTATTACTATTTTTAGTAATCTTTCATCATTTTATGAATAAACCTTCTGGCAGGTTTACCACCCACCCTGTATTCATTCTCAGTCTCAAACACTGTAAGCCCTTTCAAGATGCTTTATTTTTCTGTTCCTGTAGGTACAAGTTTGTTGTGGGTACAGGTTTCAGTTCACAGGCCAGAGAAAGTTGATCCTATTGAGTAAGTGATATGGTATTCTTCTTTTGTCCCTCTCTAGGGTGACATGGTAGGACCAAGTTCCTGTATTCTGTGGCGCATCTCCGTGGAGTCCAACAAGGGGCCAGACTGGGGTTCATGTAGGTACAGAGAAAGACTCCTGCAACACAGAAGGCGTATGCTAGTTAGAAGGAGAGTGACGTCACAGCATAGTAAATGTGCTCTGTCTAAAGCAAAAGAGACTAATAAAATGCTAGGGGCTTCAAATTAATTTAGTTTGAAAAATACCCTGTTCAGACCTACAATCTTCAATGAGCACATATTCAGGTTGGGTCTAGATCCAACTGAGACAGACTGCAGTTACAGCTAGTGAATTATCGTAGTCCATCTATACTGAATCACTAAAGTTTATTTATTAATATATACTGTAGGTATAGTATCAATCTGTACAGCAGAATGTGCTGAACCACTTAAAATCTTGCATTTCTCGTGGTTTGGCCAAGTAAATTCTATATTTGAGTTACCTGGTGATGACATTTTACCAGCATACCAACAACAATGAGATGAAACAATAATATGCAATACAAGCTGCTACCTTGTTTTGCTGTAATTTAATAAATTTAACATGCAGAAAATTCTAATGTTTATGTGAGATTTGTCTTGCTATATGCACTTTAAGTTGAGTAGAAAATGCTTTAGTGGGGATGCATCTGTGTTCACCCCACTCTACACAGTACATGGTCACATGGGTTCCTGATCACCTCTGAGTATGGCTTGTACAATCAAATCCCACTACCCCACAGTGGGTTTTGGGCACATTCACACATTTTGAACTGTGCACATGTAACCAGGTCACCTGAAATTCGTTTTTTGTGTAAACGGGGGTAAAGTGTGGACATACTGTATGGCATACTGTACAATATAAACCACAAACTTAGCAAAGACAGTGAATATAAGAACGGCAGTGTCTTACTCTACTGAGGGTTGTGTGGTGTCGCTCCAGGACTTTTCCCAACAAGCTGCTGCCTCTCGTCTCCTGCCAAGCCTCCATAGCACTTCACCGCACCACAGGCCTGCACCCACACAGTCTGAGATAGCACATACAGCATGACGACATGCTGGGATCACTCAAACCAAATATACTGTATATTCACTAGTCACACAGTACACCCATGTCAGATTGATACAGTTCATGGCTCAGAACATGAACAGGAATGTAGGTGCTGTGTGCAAGACCCTCAAAGATAAGATGTGATAAACGCATCTTATCTTTTTGGGCATTAAGAAGTAATGTCATATTGGCCAAAAGTGCATATGACTGACCTTAACTTCCCTCTGTATGACCAAGGTGCTGACATGATTGCAACAATCTTGTGTCAAAAATAGCTTCAAGCTGTGCTCTATATCATTAAGTTACAGCTGTGGTGTGTATACCTGGGAATGCCTGCAGGCTGAGGTGGAGGTCTCTCAGTGCCTCTCTCAGTTGGTCTGTCTGGGTGAAGCTGATGCCCCTACCAGCTAGTGAAAGCCCCTTCATCCTCTGGAGAATATACAGATCTGTTCCCTGCTTGCCAACCATATCTGCACTGGGGATCTGTGGTGGGAAACCTGTAATTGAACAATCAACAGAATAAAATGCACAACGTAACAGAAGTTGTAGGGTATGTAAAAAGGGAAATTTCTCTCCAAGGCATCAAGAAAGTCAGAAAAGTACCCACCCCTCTTTTTAAAGCGCACCTTCACCAGCAGGTTGACACACCTGTAATGCAGAGTGCAATCTTATGTGTTTGTTTATAGTCACAAATGACTGAAGACAGAAATGAAGCCAATTTCGTCTTACAGACCTTGTGTAATTGGTCACACCTTGTTTCCAGTCCTTCAGGTGAGTGTGGCAGTGACCCTGGAGGAGGTAGGCAGCCGCCGCCCAGAGCAGCATCTCCACCCTATCTTCACCCTCTGCACACAGAGCCCTGGTCTCAGTCTCACACTTCTCCTCGAGCTCTGCCAACACCAAATTCTCTGGGAGAAGCTCCAGTGTTGTGCTGATGACTTCATCGCACAGTGCCATGCAATCAGCGGGCCGTCGAGCCATGAGCAAGGCAGCGCCAGCCTCCAGGTAAAGCTCGGGCAACCTGGGAAGGGGAAGGACCTCAGCATGCACCTGAGACACACAGCAAATAGATTAATCTCAATTCATTAATATAATTAACATTAAGTTAAAAATGTATTCTTCCCTGGGGCAAATACATTATTACTCCTCACAAATGAGATCATAGCATGCTCAAAAATGTATCCAAACCCGTTTTCAAATTATCTTGCGTGTCTGTCTGTGTTTTCAGTCTTACTCCATGTTGATCTTCTGAGTGAAGAGCAGCCAGTAGGTCCAAATAATATTCCACACCCTCTGACACCCTGAAGAAACAACAAAGACCCGGCATTTAACAACTACAGTGCGCACTATGTGTATGCTATTCTCATCTCCATTTTCTGGTTTTTAGCAGTGGTCAGGTGCCAGTAAAAGACTGAGCTCCCTGCTGGGCTTCTCACCTCCCATGGAGTACACACTTCAGGGCCAGATTGTGAAGGACAGAAAGGGCAGAGGGAACTGAGAGCAGGCTTCTCAGTGATTGG
The DNA here is from genome assembly GCA_036023855.1 of Gadopsis marmoratus. NCBI lineage: Eukaryota > Metazoa > Chordata > Actinopteri > Centrarchiformes > Percichthyidae > Gadopsis > Gadopsis marmoratus. Next base: position 83,091 of record JAVQJF010006628.1, read on the forward strand.
TTGCAAAGCAGTAAGGACGGGGAGAGGAGATGAGTACCAGCCAGAGCAGGCTCTGTGGCAGAGGGCAACATCAAAGTCTGTGGGCCAAGAGAGGTTTCATGTTTCAATACGCAGGCTTACTTGAATATGTGTCAGTGTCCCAAATACAATTTTTGGCTCAACTGCTGAGGACTATTCGACTACAACAAATACAGATAATATTTTTTAACAATAAAAATAATTTATCAACGCCTTCAAGACACACATTTCGCATCTTTTTCCTGCCTTCCTGTATATGCAGTATACTTGTGTTACTCACTGAGTGCAGCAAACGTAGAGCTTGTATCTCAGCCTGTGTGTTGCCCAGCTGTCTGTAGATGAGCATGCTCTGATACAGAGCACATACACACCGGGAGTCTGTCTCCAGTGCCTTTCGGTAACACTGCAATGCCATCTGAGGGCGGCTCTGGAGACAAATGCAAACACACAAAACACAAACTCTCACTGCATGAAAATGCTGAAACTTGTTGTGCCTTATTTCTTGTTTAAACGTGTAGACTATAGACTGTCTGCATGTGTACCATATGGGTGAGGCAAGAGCCCGAGAGGAGATGTGTGTATGCTACTAGAGCTCTGGGAGCAGGCAGGGAGGAAGCAGTCTGTAGACCAGGCAGCGCGTCTGAACTCCGACCTTCACTCAACCTTTCTGCGCCTTAATGAAACATACACACAGCAAAACACAGGATTAAATACTCAATACTACAAACACAAGTCTATTTATACATCACTGTCATACCCCTTTGTGCTCAGTTTAAAGAATTATTTCTAAATTCACTTTTAGTAACCTGTGAACTACTCACCAATACAGGATCTGGGAGCCTGCACGCACATGGGAGAGAAGTTTGGCTTTCTGCCCGTGGTTAACGTTGTGAGATGGTTTGGTTAGGTTTAGGCACCAAAGGTATGTAGTGTAGTTCAACGTTGGGCTTATTACTGTAACCCAAACCATGATCTGATGATTGTACTCACTATTTTAAAATTAAATTCTGACAATCAGTATTCAAATACATCAGTCTGGATTCAGATTATATTTTTCCTGTACTACTACTGAATTTGTCTACCCCTGCACTCGTTTGGTGGCACCCGTGCAGAAAGGTGAATAGATTATATCAAGGTGAAACATGTATTTAGAAAGCGCAGAGCAAGGATCAAGACATTAACTCTATGCTTAACCTTCATACAATATTTTAGTCTGGTCACAACAAACTGTATCTGGTCCTTTGAATGAACATGAATGTTGCTGACCTTGGGAAATTAAAGTACAGATCTGCAATAACTCAGTAAGCCTTCTTGGGTCCATCAGCAGAAGGGGAATGTCAGAGGAATTTCCTGTTGCAGAGTTCCTCCTGTCATCCTTAACTCTAGTAGACAGTGTCTCAACCAGAGAGAACAGCTCATCCTGCATCACAGGAAAATGTGCAGTATATTTTTTAATACTGTCATATGCACAATAGCAACAACAAATTCATATCAAGCCTGTACTACCCCACACGGTTGGGGACTGTAGCATGCTGGCAAACATACATTAAATGTTTTGCTGGAAGAGACAGCAGAAAAGATATTGGGGGAAATTGCACATTCATTGTTTTGAAGAAAGTTTGCATTTCTTTGTTTTTCTTCAAACAAGCAAAAAATATAGAATTTGTCTGTGGACTTTGGAGTATAACTCCAACACTGATAGTAGTTAGTATGTGTCATAAACAATAAAGAATGGCCATGAGATAAGGGGGAAGGTGATAACGTGGCCTGAACACCAAAATAATGAGTATAATAGGTTTTGACTGTATAGATATAAAGGGCAAATATCCATATCACATAACATTCTGGTTGGTTACATCACAAACACACCATGGTGGAGTTCACTTGGAAGCTAATGGAGACCCATTGTTTTAGGAGGACTCAGTACAGAGGCTAAATAACAGCCATCTTTAAGGCAAACAAACTAGATGTGACAGAGTTCCTTTAAACCACATGAAACAAGTTAGGTGGGAGCACAGCCTAAAAACAGGATTTTACCTGAAATGTCTGTATAGTTGTCAGTTGGCAGGTGGCCAGCCATATTGCCCACTGCAGACAGACAAGGTAAAGTACACAGGAAGTCAAAGCTGTGTTTCCAACTGATTTGAGAACCGTTCTCCAAAACACAGGAGAGCCTGAAGCAACAGGGTCATCTCCTGTCACCTGTAGAGCTGTAGGGAACATGAGCAGGCAGTAGAAGTCAGAAGTCAGTGTTGAGCAATCATTCAAAACTAACATGAAACTGGATGTATGACATTAGTGCCATCTACATCTGTGGTTTTGTCATCATTTCACAGCGTAGGTCCACCTCTCTCTGTGCCTTGTTTGAGGAGCAGCTCAGCTTCTGAGAACTGAGACTGAGCAGCGGAGCACACGCAGGCATTGTACACCACCGTCAGCTCCAACTGAGTGTGGTCGGCAAAAGGAGGGATACCTGCAGGAAAGGAGGGAGACAGAAGATGCATAAAGGTAGTGCTGAGCTCTTCACCATAACAAGTTAAGCCTTTGTATTATGAAGGAGATGGAGCACCTTGGATTTTCCTTAAAAGTTTGTGAAACTCAGAGGAACACCATCTCAGACGGGTCTGGATCTGGTCTCGGACGAAGGCATCTCCTCCTCGATCTTGCTGCTGAAACAATGACGTGAAAGCAAACTGGAAAGTCACCAAGTACATTTACTTACAATTTAGAGGTACTCATACTTTGAGTATTTACATTTTATTTTGCATTGGGTAATATAGGGAAATATCTATAACTTTATCTAATAGCGGTATTTATTAGATATAGTTATATTACCTCTCAAACATTAGTTTATATACAAAACATGTTCAGTTTTTAAAGATTTGATGCATATAGATTAAACAGTTCGTGAATGTGTTAAAATCAGCCAGCTGCAACATAAAAATGCTGCTTACATGTTAATGAATCTGAAATTATAATCCAACACTTTTGATATTGAAGTAGGGTACATTTTTATGTCCATACTTAAAAGTAAAACTTTTAATGCAGGACTTTGTTACAGGGTGGTATTGCCATATTTACTTAGTAACATTAAAATCATATGAATGCTTCTTCCATTATTTGCTATGAAGATGAATTAAAATTGTTTCAGGAAATTTCATTTAAGACAATAACATTCTGCAGTGTGTCATTCGATGCCAGAAGTATAAAATTAACGTTAGAGAGGAACACATCTCTCTTAATCTAGTCTCAAGCATAAACAGATTTACATTACGTTAAGTTAAATTAATGTTATGGTATTTTCATAGGAAGCTGCCATTAACCGCTGAAAAGACGAGACACTTAACAGTTAGCTACCTACCTTACATTTGTTTACCAACTCGTTGTTTTCCTGGATCCATCTACCTAACAAAGAAAGTGGCTGATACATTTTATTAGATATTGCGTCGCTGTTTCGTGAAAAAGTTAGTGGCGTTTTGTTTAAACCTTCCCTCGTTTGTCAACGGAAAGGGGGAACTAACACACCGGAAGTAAACAGTAGTGATTTTATTCCAGTGGCGCCGTGCTGCCTCCCGTGGACAAATCAGGAGACGACACCGGCAGTCTGCTGACCGTCCAGCAGGTGGTGCTGTGACAGCCAAGTTCAGTTTTGTTCTGGAAACTTCAATCTGTGGGTTTTTTTTTTCACAGCCATCAAACTGTGAAGCGCTACTGCTGTTTGTTTTTTGTCATCAGCTGTATAACCCTGCAAATAAACATACTCATGAATACATACACACTCATGAATGCACAACCTTAATGTATTCAGTGATGGCTATCTTCTTGTTCCAGACATGTGCATTGGCCACAGTAGCACACTACCACAATCACACGGACACATGCAGGTCCACAGCGAGTAAACATAATGCAAGGCTTTAATTGTATTACAGCTGAGTCATCCTCGAGACTGCCAGGACGCCCAAGGTGACTCCCTATTTTCTCACCCAGTTCCTCTCCTCTCATCCCCTCGTCATCTTACTCCCTGCTGTCTGCAACCCCCATCGTCTGCCTTCAGCACAACCTCCCAGCTCCACCTTTCTTTTATTGTATCAAATCACAGAAAGCTCTAAATATACCACCATGGAAAAAACAAGGGAAGCTCCTGACATCCACTGCTCCACAATATAACACTCACACACGCTGACAGCTGCATAGGCATACACACATAAACATACACAAAAGATGTCTTTCATTCCGATTCCCTGAGTCTTTTTTCCCCCTAGAATGGGTTTCACTGTTTTGTGACATTTTCCTCTGCATCGATCCTGTTATTTTCCTTCTTTCTCCACCCCACTGTCTCCCCTCTCTCCATCCGTCCCGTCAAGGACAAGGGCATTACATGGCAAGAGCCTCCCACCTCCTTTCCTGCTGTCCCACATCCAATGTCATTCACATGGCAAGACTTCAAACTTTAATTAAAAGGTTTGTATAAACGTGTTACTGTGATAAATCCCCCCATGGCAGCATTAAAGGGCAGATTATGTTCCTTTTGAGAAAGCAAACGCAGCCTAAATTTGCCTTTTCTGTTGTTTGACAGTTTATCTCTTCTGTGATATTCCTGCCGTTTGTGGCAGCGGACCGTTCATCATTTGGAGGTCTTATTCTGTCTCAAATCTCTATTTGGCTAGCAAGATAGCAATAGTTGTAGGTGAGTTGAATTTTTACACATCCCCAACAGTATAATTGAACACAGAGCATCACTGGTGATAAAGCCCGAATGTTTGTGATATTTCTCCAGCAGGTATGAAATGAGTCCTTATTTTCTGAAGACAGTTGATTCAAATATCAAGGTGTTGAGAGGAACATGAGATCCTCATAACATCACAACTGAATTCTGCCAGTTCTGCTCATTATCCTCATTTATAAAACATGAAGCAGTCCTGCATGCCCCCCCAGCCCCCAGCCCCCAGCCCCCCAAACATGTGAGATGTGGCACAAAACATACTGTGATGGTCTCACATTGTAACACATTTGTGGAAACAGATGATACGACTCTAATGGGTTTCATAGTTGAAAGCAACATATAAGGACTTCAGACAGATGTGACACAGTTGCTGGAGGACAGGCTAAGGGCTTGGGTGTCACACGGTCCCCTGGGTGTCATTGGGCTGACAACACACATGTTCACAGGGCCGAAGAATGGCTGATACAGAGAAATGACATGTGTGCTGATTCGTATATTCTTCCACATACATTTCAGGGGAGGGACAAATCCACAATTCTCCCTGCTCCTTTAAGGTATGCAAAGTAAACTCACTCACCCTGAGGTTGAGTAATCAATAGGTGCTGTACGTGCTCTTCAGAACTGGTCCTCTTCTCGACATCCCTTTAGATCAGCAGCGACGGCTCAGTTTGTTTTTGTGTGAATGCTGTATCATCGCAGCTCAGTGTGCATCCTCGTGTGCCTGCACCACAAAAAGTTGCTGTTTATGCTGCTGCTGTTATTTCTTGGTTTGAACGTCAGTGCTGTCACCTGTCATGCTTGGCCTGCAACCATCATCTGGAGATCAGTTACTTTTTCGGCGACAAAGAGAAGCAGAAACTAAGAGATGAAAGGTTACGTGTGAAGTATATGGGGAGAAAGGTTTTGTGTGTGTGTGTGTGTAGTAAGAGAGGGAGAGGAGAGAGAGAGAGTCTGTCAATGGCCCAGCAGTAGAGTTGTGTCCCTGGGGGTTGGCGTGGATCTGCAAACTCACACTGCAGCAGTACAGCTACAGAGAGCATCAGCAGAACACACCGCATACCCACACAATCGGCTCACAAAGACATTAGTCAAAGCATGCTCCAAAAATGTGAATATCTTCACATTTCATAACCCTTGCAAAACGAATAGTTTATCTGTTCTGTTTATAAAACCATAGCAACTGACAGTTGCAAATAAGCCTAAAATCAGGCCACTTATGTCCTAATCATTTCACACACAGGGTATAATTCTCCCAAGTGTTAGGAAACACCTTAAGATAGGAAGTGAAAAGTGATGCTTGAAAAACATTTCGCATGATATAAAACCAGTGTTTGGTTTTGTTGCTTCTTTTAAAATACACCCCATTAACACCTTCAGTAAAAAAAGACACATCATCAACAAGGTGCTACGGTGATTCGCGCGGACAGAATCCTGCGCAGGCAATAGTTCTCTGAAGAGAAGGTATCTCTTTAAACGGAGTGTGTCCTGGTGCTGACTAGTGGGTTTTCCTCCCTCCTATATAAGCCCAGCGCTACCCCTCCTGCTGCAGTCACTTCTCCGCCGGCCAACATGAGCTTCACGGTAGAGCACCACCTGTTCGGTCCGACCTCGTACCGCAAGGCTCGGCCTGCCTCCGTGTCCTCCAGCGGCTTCCACTCCCAGCGCCGCCGCCTCACGTACAGCCAGCCGTCCTCCGTCGACAGCTTCGAGACCTTCAACGGCGACATGACGCGGAGGAGCGAGAAGGAGATCCTGCAGACTCTGAACGACCGGTTCGCCGGCTACATCGACAAGGTGCGCAACCTGGAGATGCACAACCACAACTTGGAGGCGGAGGCGGCGGCTCTGCGGCAGAACCAGGCCGGGCGCGCCTCGGTTGGGGAGCACTACGAGCGAGAGCTGAGCGACCTGCGGGGCCTCCTGCAGCAGCTGACCGGGGAGAAGGCCCGCGCCGCTCTGGAGCACGAGCACCTGGAGGAGGACATCCAGCACCTGCGGGTCCGGCTGGAGGACGAGGCGCGGAACCGGGAGGAGCTGGAGGCGGCGGCGCGCGCCATGAAGAAGTACGTCGAGGAGTGCCGCCTGACGCGCCTGGAGCTGGACAAGAAGCTCGGCGGCCTGGAGGAGGAGGACGCCTTCCTGAGGAGGAACCACGAGGAAGAGGTGGCGGAGCTCCTCGCGCAGATCCAGGGCGCCCAGGTGAGCTTCGACCTGCGAGACACGCTCAAGGCTGACGTCACCAGCGCGCTGCGCGAGATCCGCTCGCAGCTGGACAGCCACGCATCCAAGACCTCAACCCACGCGGAGGAATGGTTCAAAGGTGAGTTCGGCCAACGGCACGTTTAAAACTCTTTTTTAGTTTTGAATTCACAGAGAAACGTCCGTCTTTCAGCGTGCAGTGTAGTGCGTGTTCTCTGTCCATGGTGCTGAAGACTGAAGTCACATCCCTGACATTTATTTGTAGCCTAGACGTCTGCGGATCCTGCTGGTAGCGTTTGATCCATTGTAACGTTTATCCCACCAACTTGCCAGATCTCAAACCTGAACACTTTAACAAGAGACCGAGGAGGTTTAATTACCGGTTACAGACGAATGAAGTAAGTCGAGGCAGATACAAAATGCAGAAATATTCAGATTTAAATAATACGACCTCCAGTTTAGATGGTGTGCCTTTCTGTGGGTGCATCATTGCGGCAGAATGATCATTTACTTACAGCAAGCACTGCGGGAGTGAGATGGCACACTGAGAGGAGGCTATGACTAATTTTCACTACCGTGGGTAACAGTGGGTGTGTTCTTGCTTGCTTACCCCATGCGCCTCTTACCGTGAACCTCTACAAATAGCCTGGAATAGTCATTTCAAGGTCACTGTTTGTGGCAGGCAGACAGTACAGATAGTGCTTCATCACTCAGCTCATCCTTTAACAGCCATCCTTTCTGATGTCGTGATTGGAGTTACCCAAGGATGTGGAAGCGAGGCAGTAACTGAGACATCATCTTCATGCAGCCCCTGTGAGGAGGATTCTCACAGGGGCTGCATGAAGATGAAAGATCGGATGCACACAGTGCTGCTGACCTTTGTGGTACTATACAAATACACAACTGACACCTTTTTAAGGCCAGCAGTTCAATTGCATGTCACAGAACTTACTGATCTATCAATTGACACTTGCTGTACATCTACATGCTGACTTGATGCAACCAGTGACCGGTGCAAACAGAATGACCTTCCCTGTGTCGTGTCCAGCTGACTGCAGTACTGTGGCTCATTCATGCTTGTCAGAGGGAGGGAGCTGAGTCAGACAACTGACTGACAGATGGACACTGTCAAGGTTACTCAGGCTCCCAGTGGTGACTGTCTGCTCTCTGAGGCCTTGTGGACAGGTCACAGGTCACAGGTCACATGTCTCAGGACAAAGAAAAAAACAATAATGCCTATTGACTGAATCAGAATGCTGGATTTCTCTGTACTTCAGTAAAGGCAGGTCACGTCAAACTGTTTTGGGACACAGGCCAGTCAATGGTGTGATTTCTAAATCCTATACATTCTTTTGTATGTAATGTCTGCAGTGCGTATGGAGCGTCTGTCTGACGCAGCTAGGTCTAACCAGGATGCTATTCGTGGGACCCAGGGGGAGATCGCAGAGTACCGTCGTCAGCTCCAGAGTCGCACTATTGAGCTGGAGACTCTTCGAGGAACAAAGGACTCACTGGAGAGGCAGCGTATGGAGAGTGAAGACAGACACCACGATGACCTCACCTCCCTACAGGCAGGAAATCAACACAAATATCTCACTTATCTCTCATGGGGAAAACCAGAAATTGCATATTCATTGCACATATCCTATTGACCTGTAAGGCTGCGTGTTTTCATTTTGCAGGAGACCATCAATCAGCTGGACAATGAGCTGAAAACCACCAAATGGGAGATGGCCAGCCAGCTGAAAGACTATCAGGAGCTGCTGAATGTGAAGATGGCTCTAGATATTGAGATTGCTGCTTATAGGTTGGTTAGGGTTTAAAAGCCACACATAATTTAATTTATTGTTTGGCTTCTTAATGTCAAAGGTTATTGACAATCTCACTGACTGGACTGTGTGTCTGTGTCTTTCAAACAGGAAGCTACTGGAGGGAGAGGAGAATCGCTTCGTGTCCGGAGGAAGTCCGTACTCTTACCTGGAAGGCAGACTCTCTGCCCACTTCAAAGTGAAAGGAGAGGAGATCTCAGATACAGTCATCGTGGAGGAACAGACAGATGAGACGCAGGTGACAGAGGTGACAGAGGAGGCTGATGAGGAGGAAGAGGAGGGAAAGAAAGAAGAAGAGGCAGAAGAGGAAGAAGAGGCAGGTGAGGAAACCAAAGAAGAGGAGGGAGAAGGTGAGGAAGGAGAAGATAAGGAGGAGGAAGAAAAGGGAGAAGACGAGAAGGAGGAAGAAAGGGGAGAGGGGGAGGAGGATGCAGAGGGGGAAGAAAAGGGGGAGGAAGAGGAGGCCGGTGAGGAAGAAGATAAGTCAAAATCTCCAGAAAAGGATGCATCCCCTGCTTCAAAATCCCCTCAACCCAAATCTCCTGCTGTCAAATCACCAGAATCTAAATCTCCACAAAAATCACCTGAATCTAAATCACCACCAGCCAAATCCCCGATGCCCAAATCACCTGCTAAGTCACCTGCAGTCAAATCCCCTGCAGGAGAAGAGTCAAAGTCACCTGCACCAAAGTCACCTGTGTCTAAATCTCCACCCAGCAAATCCCCAGAATCTAAATCTCCTCCCAAGACCCCCGAACCAAAGTCTCCAGAAAAGGAAAAGGACAAGCCTGCTGCTGCCAAAGACACCCCTAAAGAGGAGAAAAAAGATGAAAAGCCCCAGCCTGTGAAGGAGGAAAAGAAGGAGAAAGAGCAACCAGTGAAGGAGGAGAAGAAGCAAGAGCCCAAGGAGAAAGAGCCAGAGAAGGCTGACAAACCTGATACAGATCCAGAGAAGGCAGACAAACCTGATACAGAGCCAGAGAAGGCAGACAAACCTGATACAAAGAAAGAGAGCAAGACGGATGACATTTCCCAACCTGCTGCTCCCAGCAAGCCTGCAGAGGACAAACCTACGCCTAAAGAGATTGCTCCCCCTGCCAAGGAGGAAAAACCCTCTGCTCCTAAACCAGAGAAGGCCGAGTCTGAAGCAAAGCCTGCCCCTAAAGCAGAGCCTGCCCCTAAAGCAGAGCCTGAGAAAACAGAGGGCAAGAAGGAGGAGAAGAAGTCAGACGAGAAGCCTGCATCTAAAGCCGAACCCGAGAAAAAAGACAGCAAGAAAGAGGACAAGAAGCCAGAGGGGAAAAAGGAGACCAGTAAAGAAGAGGGGAAGGAGGTGAGGGAAGGAGGGAAGGCAGAGAAAGCGGAGAAATCTTCTGGCACTGAGTCAAAGGAGAGCAAGGAGGTAAAGGCCAAGAAGTAGGCCAGGATAAGCTGTGTTTCAGGGCACGAGGAGAGGAGGAGGTGGAGATGCCAAAGAACTATGAGGGAGTAAAGAGCAGCAGAAAGGGGCCGGAGGTACCCGGCTGTCCACAGAAAAGCAGGTGATGGTATGTAAGCAATAGTGATTTCTGTAGCAAATAATCCCCTGCTCCCCTAAGTATGGCCATTACACATCCCTGATGCTTCTGATGTATGACTGTAGTGAATGCAGAATGCTCTAGAACTCTCTTTATCTGAATGTGACAACTGCCCTTACTAAATAACAAGTGCATTTAAACTGAATCCCGCTGATGGGGACCGCAGGGACCTGCTGTACCTAACAAGCCTTCAAGGGTAGAGATGTCAAAACAATATCAAGCTAAAGATTGTGACAGCTATTGAATATAAAAATGTATATTTAAGCAGATACAAATGTCTATTATATTTACAAGTACATGAGTAAGAAAGACTTGGATTTTGCTTGTTGTGCACTTTAATGCAGTGTCTCACTTCTGGTCTGCAATGCTAGGACAACCATGACTGTGCTATGTATAAACTGCTGAAAATATGCAATATGAAACAGAACAATAAAGAATGAAGAATCAAACACAGGAGGGGTTTCTTTATCCGTTCCCACCGCACGACATCTTCAGCACATTGACCTAAGGTGAAGATTTATGAGGGAGGGATCATAAAAGGCATGAGACCGAAAGGTAAAGGCTGCCGGTAACTGCACTGCATTGCGGCTGAGGAGTGAGGGAGCTGTACTCACCCACAGCAGCCAGCGCGCCCTTCCTCACGTCGCAGAGACGGCGCTCATGTATAAATCAGGAGCTGTGCTGCTTGCTTGCACAGAAGAGACTCAATGTCCGTCTTATTTCCCAGATCTGCCACGCTACAAAAAGGGAAAGTTCACACACTGAAGCAACGATTTAATAATCCTTTCAACCCTCCAACATTGATCTCATTATTAATGCGTAATTACCATTATTATTAGTTATGCAGTAGGTTGAGAATCATGAGATAAGATCAGTACATCACTTTGGAAACCATGCAAAAAAATAAAGGAAACACAAATCTTCCTTATTTTTGGTGATGACTTACAGTAGAGTTCAAGCTATTCAAATCTTTCACTGGAAAGGTGTAGCTAAATACTATATTTTTAATGAGTTACTAATGAGCAACATCTGGCGAGAAAAGTCATCCAGCTAACATTTCAATTCAAGTCACTGAGGAGCCTCTTTTTTTAATGGATGCACTACTGACACGGGATACACTTTGGCTGACATTGGAAGGATTTCTCTCCTGGTTGAGTTCAGCGTTCCCTTCAAAGGCAACCTCACTGTATCAGACAGACTGCTTTGTATTAACAGCAGCCACGTCTTAAAACACAACAGGTGGAAGTTACACATTTATTTTACTCTAATTTAGTCACTGCCTTTTTAATTATAATGCTTCGAGAAGTCTGCAATTTTATTTTCACCAAGGTTTTCCTGAAATACTCCCTGCATCTGACACATCTCAGTGGGCTTCGGGATTTGAACAGTTGTGGATGCGTTCAGTTTATAATTGTTTTTCAAATTCCCCAAAGTTATTTTGCCATTTGAGAATGTCATGGAAAAGACTCCATCCAATAATGTTTTCTTTTCAAATAAGTACATTTTACTTTGAATAGATTTTAAGAAAAGCTGGTCTTTACTTGTTTGTATCTTGAGGAAGATACAAGTATAAGTGCCTGATAGCAGAACTCTATAGACAATTGAAAACACCTCACTGACATTTAAAATAGCAACGACCACCAGTGGCCTTGTCTTCTCCTTTTCATTACATACATCGAAATCCATGAGGCATTCGTGTCTGGAATAGGTTACATCCTGCTGGATTTGCACTCCCAATGCGCTATAGACTGCAGCTAGCTAATCATAAAATAAGTAATCCCTGATGGAATTAGTATCAGTATCCTGCATAACAGCCAATCTTTCTCCTATTACAGGATGATAAATGAAAGGTCAAAGGCTAACAACACACCAAATATCAAATTCCATGGACATAATATTTTGGGGAAATGACACACCTCGCTCTAGCACTGAACCAGTGGCATAATAATCAGCTAGTGCAGATGATGCCTATAAATAGAGCAGCACAGAGAGGTAAGTGTAGAGCGGAAGGCAGAGGGATAAAACAGAAACATTTGGGAGTGCAAAACAAAGCCTGGATGCAACAGAGACTTAAATAGACCAGAAACACTCATTCAAGAAAATAACTGGTGTTCTTTATTTTCAAACTGTTATAAAGACTTTTGAAATGTGATACTTTGTGTTCCAAATAGTCACAAAGGTAAGCTTGAGGGAGTTAAGAGTCGTAAAGTACAGTAGGGAGAATCATATGGACAAATTTAACGGTGACTGAAGAAGCCCTGAGGATGGTTGTACTTGAATGGCTTCAGGCGAGTCGGGCCCCTGAGAACGAGAGAGATGTCAGAGATACAGTAAATCTATTCAGATACAAAAGTGTCTGTAAGAGAGTTTGCAAAGAGTTGACTGTGTACCTGACAGTGCGCAAGCACATCTTCTCTCTGGGAAACTCTCGTGGTCCCTCCACGCTGTCATCTTGTCCTTCAGTCTCCAAATACACATCCAGGCAGACGCACAGGCGTGAAATCTGATTGGTCAGGAGCTGGTATCCTGGACGTGGGCCCTGTAGTTCATTTTTGAACATGTTGACCTCGCTCTCCATGGCCTAAAAACAGGAACAGATGAGTCATTTGGAGGCTGAAAAATCTAGACATAAACAACAACAGAGCACAAACTTATGGAACATAAGTGAACGATACTGAAAAGTGGTCATACTCGAAGGTTGTCATCAGTGCGTCCAGTGCGCTCTCCCTTCCAGCTCAGAGAGAGGGAGAAAAGAGGGGAGATTTCTGGGTAACGGGGACTCAGCACCACAGCGGCATGGAGATGAGCTGAGGAAGAAAAAGATGAAGGAATGTGGTTTATAAGAAACAAAAACCAAGTTATCAGTATTGGCCAATTCTATCATCAGTGGTCGTATTTACCTGTGCCCCTCTCCACCACACCCATAAAGTACATATCAGTCTCCTTTGCCAGCCCAGCATCAGTCACATAACGTGTATATGGAAGTTCCTACCAAAAAAGAGAAATATCATACTGAGACGTGTGCTGCATGAAGTGTATTTTTGGATCAAGGCGATTTCAAATATCTGTACGTATGTGTTAATATGTGTATACCATGTACTCCTCGTGAGTGATTGTGGTCCAGCGAGCTAAACGGGAGATGATCTTGGCAGGAAAGAGGTGCTGACACTCACTGGAGACCGGGATGATGTTGTGCTCTGAGGACACGAGCACAAACAATTCTCCATCAAAATGCCCTAGCTCTTCCTTGGGACTATTTATTGTGTGGTGATTAACATATAACGTACCCAAAGAGGCAAACTGTTTGTGCAAAGCCAAGCGGGACTGGACTCGTCCCCTCAGCAGTTTCATCGTGCTCTCCATTTGGCTGGCACTCAGGGAACTGCCCACGCGCACACCCTGGAAAAACAAGCGCATATACCAATATGATATGGCTGTAACACACAGAAACTGTGCTCAACTGGGATAATTCGTGATTTCTACACGCACCTCTGAAGCATCTTTGGGGAAATGTAGTCCTCCGAGACTCTGAACCCACATGTAGGGATGGCCCAGCTCCTCCACATAATCAGCAAAGCAAACAATCCTAAAGGGAAATTATGGGTTCATTCTGCTGGAATTTTGTTAAATTCAATAATGTGACTCGCTACACATCATCTTCTTTATTTTAATTACTTGACATCCTCACCCCACTTTATCAAACTGGTAGCGATTAGATGGATTGGGTGTTTCTCGTCCCTGGTCGCTGGTGTAGAGACAGCAAAGTAGAGTGTCTGAATTCAGCAGATCCCTGTAAAAGACGACATCATTAGACTTTCCTTTCAGGGACACGGAGAGGGAGATGAATGCTTAATACATCCCCACATACACACCCTGCGCTGATGGCTATGCTGAGGTCAGTAGAGGTGGAGACCTTGGTCTTTACAGTCATAATGTTCAGATTCATCAGGTAGTAGAAGTAGAGATGGAGGATGCTGCCATCTGTGGAGACATGAGGGATAACACATAGTGACACTGTGACTAATCCATTACTAGCTTAATTCAATACTCCCACTACCTCCCTCTTTTCATTAAGACTCCCAGTGAATGTCTCCCTGAGGGTTTACTTCACACTGCAGTGCATCACAGAGCAATGACAAGGTGTGGTCACGACAATAGCTAGCAGCACCCAGGGGCTGCATACTATGCTGAACCTCTCTGAAGTCAGTCAGACAGACACTCTGTCACTCAGACACACACTCTGCTCATGCTTTGCTTTCACTGCAGTAAAAGGACTGCTGCAGCAGCAAAGACAAGAGGGGAGAGGGAAGGCACTAGAAATAAAAGCAGAATTTAGAGAAATACTGGTGATGAGAAAATATGCTTACAGCATGTAGTAGGTGCTGCAGACCCACGCTGCTGTAAGCGCCTCTCTCACCTCCCTCCCCCTTTAGGTAGAGTTACACCTGCAATGCAGATCTCCCTATAATCTGTCACTATTCCTTTTATTGCCAGCAGAGGGAACACGAGGGTCAAGTGGTGTCATGACATCACATCAGGTCAAGCTTACTCCCCCCCCCACACACATACTATCCGGTGGGTATATAGTTACCACAATACACAGTATAGCTATGGTCACATTACAGGGGATGCAACACTGATGACTTGTAAATACTTGGGTTTAAACATGCTGTGTATGGACAGGGAATGTGTCTACCTGCACAAAATGCACAGATCATTTTGGTGCATACACTACAATTTTAAGAATGTAGATAGAGTTACCTTTACAGTTGAGGTCTAAGCAGAGGGACAGAGGGTGCCTTTTCAGCATCTCACGTCTTTTGTCATCCAGCTGGCCGCCTGTGGTTGGCCTTCTCCTCTTCTGTCAAACAGAGAATAAAAAAGCAATGGAAACACGAGATGAAAGGAAAGAAAGCAAAACAACAAAGGGCATGTTTGATGTTGTGGCATAATCAAATAAATTTGAAAAACAGTTTGCATCAAATTCCAGCTGCTTACAGGAGAAACAGGATAGTCACTGTGCATCAATAGCATTTTAGCCCTCTACTATTACAGATAAAAGGGGGAGGCGGCAGTTCAAAGAAAGGGCTGGAAGTAGTACAAACTTAAAAAGGAAGAAGGTATTTCAAATGAGCTGTGCGGATCTGAAAACAAACACGAGCACTGGTTTGGTGCTGAGTGTGCATACCCAAGATGGGCTCAGGTTACAGTCACCTAGCCATTCTTGGTAAATATTTCCCAGAATCCCCCAGTTGGCACTCCTGCGGGTGCAGGAAGCGATCGATGGCTGCCACTACCCAAGCCCACCAAACCACAATGTGTGACAGCTGGGGCTTCAGGGACAGTTTGTGTTCTTGGCAGAAACAGGTATATTAAGAAATCACTGAACTCACAGACCTGAAGGTGTTAGTGTGTGTGGAAGTGTGTGTGTTAGAAGTAAAGCCAGACCTTAGACTCACCGTTTTCTCTTGCTCCTCCTCTGCATCTGAATCGCTCTCATCATCTGGATGAAACCAGAACACATAATTTTATGGGTTTTTTGTTTTGTTGGAATGATACAAATATAAACATCTTGAAATATTAAACAACATACAGTACAACAGAAAAACAGTACAACAGTGTTTGTGCACATGCTGCATGTGTAAAAGCAGGTATGTAATAAGGTTTGTACCCTGGGAATCTTCCGGAGGCTTGGAAAGGGCCTTGGCCTCATCCACATCACCATTGATTGCGACACTAAGGTTCTTGTCTGAAATGGAAACAAAAATAAATAATTGACAATCAGGACCTGTATTGCATAAAGTAAAGATCTAATTTGTCTTGAAACGTATTCTCTAATCATTACTTACCACAGGCCTGGCCATAGGCATTGGCTTGAACAAACAGGACGTAGAGAGGTGGAGGCAGATGGCGGGCAATCTCTGTTTGTTTCTGAGTCTGTTCAAAGGGCATGGACAGGTACTGTTGAACTGGGAGAGAGGCCTGTGAAAGAAGAGACAGGAGCCATACATGGTGTTCATTGGTGGTACAGCAGTTATTTCAACAAAGAAAAAAAAAAAGATTGATGAGACTCTACAGAACACTTTTGTTTAAAAATAAATAGGCAAATAAATTAAAAATCCAATATCATAAATAATAAATGAACACATTTTCAAAACACTGTAAAATCAATGCTCCAAGCTGCTGAGACTGGAACAGAAACGGAGTGATAGTGTGGTCCCATCAGAGCCCAAAACCTTTACAATATGACACCTAGAGAGTTGTTATACCTGCATGATGGCATTGAGTCCTGGCTGCAAGCTTGTCAGATGTTCCTTCTTCACCTCGATGCTCTTCTGGATCTTCTCCTTTGTGGCCTGTGACTCCTTGTATTTCTCTGCCAACCTGTATCAAGCACAAAGTATTAACAGCTGCTCCGTGCTGTGCTGTGACCACAGACCGCTACTAATGTACTATGCTGCGTGAAAGTTTGCATACCTCTTCCTCTGTTCAAGCTCCCAGTCCAGTCGTGCCAGTGTGAGCTGGTGGGTATCATTTTTGGTGAGTTGAGGCCTGGAAATCTCCTGCGGCGCCTCCCGGTAAAACTCTTCCTCAGACACCAAGTCTATTTCCTCATGCTTAGACCTGGGTCAGGGAGAGATGTGTTAAAAGCATTTTGAGCTGCATTTTGTGTATGAAAGGTGCTATACAAATAAAGTTAAATATTATTACCACTGTGGAAGCATGCATTCCTTAAAATATGTACAGGAGCTATCAACAGCTGAAGTAACAAGTCATACTGACACGCTTTCTTTCCTCGTGAGCAACTTTGTTTATAACTCACTATACCATCTTTTGTAATAATTGTTCATTTAACTAATTCTGAGTGATTATAAATCTACCTCTGACAGAAAGAACAGGGGTGTCTTTATTTCTATGTGACCCAAGTGTCTTTTATATTTTGTAATATTTCTTAAATTAAAGCACTACATAAATAAAGCCCAATGTTGTTCCTCTAGTGCTCTAGAACTTCAGTTCATTTTTATGGGTAGTACATTTTGCTTGGTCTTAAGTATGTTCAATGTAAAAACAGCTCTACTTGAACAAGATCATTTGTACTAACTTGAACTCCAGACACTTGCTGATCTCCTTCTGAAGATGCATAACTTCATACAGCAGGTTCTGTAATTGAAGGTGCAGCACATCTACTCTCTGCTTTGCCTGAAGAAAAGAAGACAGAGGTTTAGGCCCTGGAAATAAATATACACAAAACAATATGCCAACAAATAGAACAAGAATCAATAAGCAGCATCCTAAACTGGATCAATATATTCTAAATAAAGCAAACCAGAGGGCATAGAAGCTTTCTTTCCTGACAGTGGCAGCTACTGCAGTTAGGCGTTATAAGTAGAAACAAAGTGCTTAGTGTTCAACAAAAGGGAGTTGATGAATCACCTTTTCAGCAAATGAATGGAATATTGTTAACTTAAACTAAGCTGGTACTTCTCTTAAAATTTCATAAGTGTTGGACAGCATTTCAGAGTTGTGCAGGAGTTACCTCATGTGTCTGATCTCTGCCTCTCTTCAGTCGCATATGAGCCAGGCGATTAAGTTTTTTCAGGTTCATGAAGTGGATGCAGCTCTGCATACGCCTCTTCTCCACCTCCACACACTGAGAACAGATACAACTAGTTAGACTTCTTTACTATGGTGAATCAAGTCTGTCTTGGATCTCATATAGAATGTGACGCATTACGTTTACCAGTACTACACACTGTATGTATAAAGTCTCTGCTGTGGGGGTATGTGCTTGATTCTAAATGTGACAAGCCAGCACATCACGTTGATGAGTTTAACTGGTCTTATTATTTATTATTTACAAAAACTGACTCGGAAATCAGTCTATAATGTCAGGATGAATGTCAGGATGAATGTGTATGATTCTTACCCCCTCCTTGGCTCCATTGGCTTTAAGATCCTGAATCTCACTCATGAGTGTGGCCAGACTCTCGCATGACTCTTTGTACTGCAGGAAATCCTGCTCAGGGTCCCTGCTGTCCAGCTCCACCTCCTCACTATACACACGAACATCCTGGGAAATTAAAAACAATCCCTACATCAATATAAATGCTGTAATTTATAGTTCTGCTGTTTGCTGCATTATACGCTAGATGTTTTTGGTATTGTGACAACCCGGGAACATCTTTACTGTTGAATTCAGTAGTCTTTCTAGCTTGTATTTTTAAATAGAATCCACTTAAAGCATTCTGTGTGTTCGTGTAAAATGTGTTAACTCTCTAGCACCTCAGTGTCTACTTCAGTTTTAAAACAAACTTGAGCTTGATTGTTTTGAATTTTATTTCTCGGCCACATTGCCCACTGACACCTTGTCGGGGAGAATTTTTGTTGCCGACACAGAACCTTGGCCCCTGTCCTGCTGCTGGGGGTCCCTCTACACACCGTAGCACACTGCTGTCCCTCCGTGCCCCTCAACCGGTCTCACCTGGGGGTGTCCTACCTGCTGGTCCCCCTCTCCGCGACCTCGCTTC
The DNA here is from genome assembly GCA_036023855.1 of Gadopsis marmoratus. Taxonomy (NCBI): domain Eukaryota; kingdom Metazoa; phylum Chordata; class Actinopteri; order Centrarchiformes; family Percichthyidae; genus Gadopsis; species Gadopsis marmoratus. The sequence goes on from JAVQJF010006628.1 coordinate 101,965, forward strand.
ATCTCCGGGGTTCCTCCTTCACTGCGGACAACCTTCGACTTCCGCTTCTTCAGGGCGTCCGACGACATGGGTGGCTGGTTAAAGAACGGGAATATAGAAATACAGTAAGATGATTAGTGACGTACGTGCCGCCAATATGTACCTATTAGCAAGCTAGCTAATGTTAGCGGTGTATCGGATAGCTACAGCTGACTAGGTCAGTGGCTAGCAATCGTTAGCTTGTCGGCTCCAATCAGTTTTCCAGTCATAGATAGCAAACTGTCGATATATTGTGTATTTTATGGGATATCGAAAAATGTCCACATACCTTCGCGATCTAAAAATACGTCTGTAATGATTAAATCGTGCTCAAATGCACATGTACTGATTACTTTTGTTACACCGTGTAAGGGACCGTGCAGCAAGAGCCTCGAGTACGGAAGCCCTGTAGTGCCAAAAAACACAAGACCAGAAAGCCGGAGCGGAACCAGCAGCTACACTGCCACCTACAGTAAAATAATGTTAATACCGCTATTTACAGTCATTCAAAAAGACTGCATTACACTAAAATAATGGAATACTACCAAGGCTACCAACTTTGGGTACCTGGCTGGAGTGAGATTTTGATGCAATGGCCCATGGGCTTAATCACAAACTTTATCTCATGCACATCTTTTGCTCATCTTATCAACCTTTCCATTGGCAGTGGGAGTTTCCCCAGTAAATGGAAGCTAGCAAGAGTGATACCAGTTTTTAAATCAGGAGCAGTTGTTCATGATGCAACTAAATGCCTGTATTTGTATTTTCTAAAGTTTGTATTTAAAAGAAACATTGCAGCTAACCAGTCAATAAAGAATGTAGAATCAAATAATTATCTACATCCATTACAGTTGCTGACTTACAGACTGCCAATTGCTTTCTTATAGAATGGCAATCATTTGATAAAGGTGTAGTTGTAGTAGTTGGGGTAATCTTTCTGGATCTTCAAAAGACAATTGACACAGTCAACCATGATATTCTTATTCACAAACTCTCCAAATTTAATTTCTCTCATAAAAACTTTGAAAATGAGAAATAATCTTCTCATGTTCTGTTCTTGGCCCACTTCTTTTTAGTTTATATATAAATGACTTGACAGTCATGTCTTAGAGCAGGTTTTGAGATGTATACAGATGATAGTTATATTATTATATCTATCTCTCTCTCTATCTACACACACACACACACACACACACACACCTGTATGTGGAACAGTACCTTGCTGCTGTGTGTTCTCTTTCTTCCTGCTCTCACTCTCCCCGCCTCTTTTCCTCTCTCTCTCAACCCAACTGGTCGAGGCAGATGACCGCCCACCCAGAGTCTGGTTCTGCCTGTTAAAAAGGGAGTTCATCCTTGCAACTGTCGCCGAGTGTTTGCTCATGGTGGGAATTGTTGGGTCTCTGTACATAGAGTTGGTCTAGACCTGTTCTATATGAACAAGTGCTATGAGGTAACCTTGTTGTGATATGGCGCTATATAAATAAAACTGAATTGAATATACTGTATGTATCTGGTAGGTATGTGGAAACTACTGTTTCCACACAGCTGTCATATCATTTACAGTCCATAGCAAAGTGGTTCGAAAGTTTCATAACATTGTACATGGTTTAGTAACAAAAGCATAAAATGACTAATTGGTCACATATTTTCATAGACATTATCATTATGCTTACAGTGATACATCTGTTGAATCTGATGTTTAAAAGCAGAGGTGGATAAAGTTTGAAGTTACAAACTGCATGTGCTAGTCTTTTAAATGGATTGTGCTTGTCTTCAAATCACATGAACCAAAGTTTGGACAGAGGTCCAAACAAAACCATCATAAAAAAAGCTTCATTGTATCGTTAAATTATGTTTTGGAATGGGATTTGTGTCACTCAGGTATCTGAAGAGAGTATGGTAGTACAGTCACATACTCACACTCTCGCTCACTCACATTAAAACTTTTTAATTAACAAATGTTTCTATAATCTTGAAATGCAAGATTGGCCATACATTATATTAAATCATATCGGCCTAGATGGTCTGTCTGAAACTATGTTCCAAAAAATACCTTGTAAAATGCAGATTAAGACGTTTTAATACTTCTCAAGGGTCTTAATCTTTGCTAAACTGATTGAATACTTTTTAAGACCGCATTGATACCCTGAATAGAGAAATAATTTTAAAATGTGTCATGTACATAAGCACATGTATAAAAACAAAGACACTAATACTACCTTGTAAGCAGTATTTTCACAACTGTTTTTGTAAAGAAATATGCTATATGGAGAAAATTTCCTCAACTGTGTTGAATGCAAAACCTTCTGAAAACCAATTATCATAGACAAACCCTTATGTACTGTGACGTCTCGGGAGGATGGGATCAAGAGTCAGGCAGGAGTGGGTTCGAGAAAGCTTGAGAAAGCACCAAGGATTCAAACTTAAATGTAGGTTTATTTCAACCTTAATTAACCAGAACACAACTCCTCCATTATTTCAGTATTAATTCACTTATCTCACTCATTAGTGGCAGCTCATTGTATAACCACCACTGTCTGTGCCAGATCTTCTTCTGTCTTCTTCTCTCATGAGGCCAACTGTCTCCCAGTCCCTTTACTGTCTTTTACAATCTTTTCACTTCATTTATCTCTCTTGTGCACACTTTGTTACTCCTCATCACTCTCTTCCTCTTCCTTTTAAACCTTTCCCCTTGTTATCCAGCAATCACATAACTTGGCTGAGCTGGACAGCGCATGCTCCCCTGGCTGCCCGGTGTTTGTAGTCCATCCCCGTGGCCATACTGCTTTGTAGTCCTCGCCGCTTTTTCCAGACCAGCACGCCCTCTCCTTCTGTGACTCTGCCTCTCGCAACATCACAGTAACATAATGTATATTGTATAAGAACTTGAATATTTGCACACATTTACATTTCACATATGACAAGGTCAACCACGTTTTATTCACAGTTCTATTGACACTTTAAAAATGTACAAAGACACATATGGCAATGATCAGCATACTGAAACAAACATTTGATGTACTTAATCTCTTTTACACTTGGCAGACCAGTCAGTTCATCCTCACTTGGCCATATCTATCAGACTCTGCAAAGACGTGGGCACCCAAGTCTTCTCTCCTTGCACAAACACAACCCCTCTGTCTATGTAGATGACAATACGCCCAAATGTGTAGAGCTGTTTGCCCTCATGCCGCTTGGCCACTAAAGGCATAAAGACAATGTTGTTCTCCTCTGCCTTGGTCTGGATAAGATCTTTAAAGTTAGTCGGCACACCAGCACTGATGCCCCTGTGAGCCACACTCTCGGCATCTCTGCGCTCCTGCATCGCTTCATACTGGAAGTCCTTTCGTCTCTCCGTCTGTGTTAGATATGCAATATTTTCCCTTGCACCAGGTTGCATATATCCACCTGTGGATATGAAACAGAATGAGTTTATGTTTTGGTACAGCAGAGAATAAAAATGGCTGAATTTTCATAATTGTAAAGGAATGCTTTATAGTTTCCATGTGTTAATTTTCTGAAAGTGGGTAATACCAACCCATGCCTGAAGACACTGCACGGTTCATGATGTCCAAAGCTTCATTGAATTTCTCTTTAATGAGTGGCTGTGCCAACAAGATGTCACTAAACATGCTTTTCCAACCCAGGTACCATTTAGTGATTTCCTCATAGTTTGGACTGTTGCTCAACCATGAACACAGGACCTATAACAACATAACACAAACAGACATAACAAAGTGACAAAATATTTAATACAATTAAATGTATACAAGAATCCACTGCAATTAAGTGAATCTTAATTACTTAATGTTCTATGTACAATTTACTGTGCAAGTATAGTCACTAACCTGCAGCCACTTTGTAAAGAAGTTTTTGTCCAGCAGGGACACAAGGCTGGACGGGGACAACATGCCCTCCCAGTCCATCACCCAGTGAAATGGCTCCATCTGCTGCTGGTGAGGGTTGATAACCAGCTCTTCCAGACACAGAGCTGAGGAGGGAAACAGACGCCATCACATGTAGAAGAGAAACCAGTGGGAAAAGGAGGGAAGGATAAGAAAATAGATCATAGAAAATACATTTTCATCCACTGCTATGGCATACTTATGTCTGTCACAGATTAAGACATACCTAGTTTAGGGATGATGTTTTTCACCATGAAGGCCTCCCATGCACCTGGTGTAAAAACGTCTTTCCACGGCTGCAGGATGAGGCGGGCTGAGGCATCACTGGGATGCCACCGCTGTAAGGCGTTGGAGAGTTTGCTCCTTATTGGTGGGTAAAGAGGCTCTAGACGTGATTGGAGCAGAGGCAGCCAAGGATGGATCCAGGAGTGGATGGGCACTGTGTCAGTTAAAGGGTTCCAATTATCCACCTACCAAACAGGAAACAGACAGGAATAAAGACAGCTTGCAACGTAGAAGGCAAATGGTCAAAACCATGGGAATTTGTCTACATCTGAGAAAGTTGAGGTGGTTTGTGCATCTTGCCTCTCGCTGTAGCCGGGGTAAGATCAGCTGCTCCAACAGGTGATCCAGGATCCACAGGGGGAGAAGAGGAGCCCACACTTCCACACAATCCACCATTGGCCCTACCATACGAGGCTGCCAGCCTGACACACAGGACCTCATCACTGTTATCCACACTTCCCACAACAGTCTGGACAAACAAAGACAGGATACACATGATATAAACACATATTCAAAAATGTATTTTGCTTTTTTTTTTTAAAAACAGCTTATTATATGTTTGTGTGTTTAAAATGACCTGTGGTAAGGGTCCATGTTTGAATCTGGGGCACTGGAGTGGAGGTCTCTAGATTCAAGTATTGCTCTCCACTGACCGATGTCCTCCAGACAATAAGAGTTGTCCTGAAATAATTAGAAAACAGCTTGAGAAGTGGTAGCATCATTATTAATGATTAATGCAAATAATTACATAACTATGTAGTTACCTCAAAAGAAGATAATAGCAAAAACATACCTTCAGGGGGTCCCAGGAACGAAGTCTCTCTTTAAGCAACGGCTGAACAACAGCTACAGCCAGGTCTGCCAATCCCATTGTCTTGTAGTCTTCATAATAGTCTGTTTGCAAAGTCTCAAAGATCCGGGCACACTCCTGAAGAAAGAGAAGGACGGCACCAAAATACTGTATTTACCAATATGGGTGTGATAACAGAGTGACAACTGCCAGACTGATAACTGTAGCTGTTAGTCTGTGTGTGTTCAGTGTATATGCACCTGCAGGGTGGGTCCTTCCCCCGGTGCCATCTCCCCAGAAGGAAAACGCTCCACCAATGCCAGAACGGCCTCCATTCTCTGGATGGCATCTTGCTCTGCTTCCAGTCTGCTCTGCAGTGCTCGTGACTCATGGCTCAGTGACACAACTACATCTTTTTCATGCTGCAGACGTCTGGCAGACTACAGGAGGTGGTAATAAGACGGCAAAAGAGAAAGCATGTCAGTGTGTGGTAGAAGAATAAGCAGCAGAGTGCCAGAGAAGCCTTTATTGGATTTTTTTTGGTTCCCTCATACCTGTAATATATCCTGTTCTGTAAGGTCTATCAGTAGCTGCAGGTTATGTTCGAGTTCAGGGAGAGCAAAGCCAGATCCCTTCTGATCCTGAGTGGACATGCTTGGTGGACCTTCATCTGGAACACTGTGCTTGTTGGACATCTGACTGTAACTGTAATATACCTTTTGCTCTCTTCCAGTCATATCTATTACCTAGAGATGAGAGGAGATATGGGGTACATGAGACTCTGGGGCAAACGATTACAGCCAAGCATGTGGTCACATTCATTTGACAATTCCACCTACAGGGGATTGTGCCGAGTGTAAAAGTTAGCTTAAGTTCCTGATGCTTATTACAACATTAAAGCCACAGTGCCCTGATAACATTCCTGTGAGACAGACGCAAAGGAGTGTTATGCCAGTTTTTTCAAACATACCTTGACCTGTGCCAGCTCTCCAGCGGATACCACTGTACTGCGCCCTGCCAGCTTGCCTTTAGCCTTCAGCTCATCTACAGTTCTGTAAGAGTACTTGGGTTTCTTCTTTCCTCCAGGGCCTGCAGGATCCTTACGCCACTGGCCTAGCTCCTTCTGAAACTCCTACACAGACATAAATCGAGAATATCATCAAAATAATGCTGACTGACCCTACAATATGAGTTCTGCTATATAATCTAACAGTGGGTGTAGCTGGAAAAAGAGGTCAAACAACACTACCTTTTCCTCCTCTTCCTCTGAGTCGACCACAGGAAAATCCTGAAGACTCTGCTGGGTTCGCTCATTGCCATAAGCACCCACTGCTCCCTTGCCTTTACGAACTTTTGCCTCAATGGGGTTTACAATACCTGTAGAAATAAGAGGGTGGAAGGTCAGAATATATCAAATCTACACTGTTGTTCCTGTAAAACACATAGATGACATCTCAATAACATAGCCTCCTCTGGCCTACCCACCTTGAGCATTCTTGCCCAGGCCTTTGCCTGGTTGGTAGCCCATCTTCTGCAGAAGTTTCTGTCCAATTCCCTTTGTGTGCCTCTCCCAGTTACCAATGCCTTTACCAGACTGTATGCCACCTGCAAACCTCTGGGACAGGGTCCCCCGGAAATTACCCTAGAAAATAAAAGCAGTATATTTTTTGACACAACACTGTTACAGAACACACTGCAATGGGTAAGGAATGTAGGCACACCACAATTTACCATCTGGAGTTTTTTGGGTGCAGTGCTGCGAGGAGGGGGAGGTGCTGAAGGACCATCATCATCGTCAGAGTCATCGGAGCCTCCTACTTTTTGCTGGTGCTGTTTCTCCTCAGCTACATTCTTACGCAGACCAGCACTCACAAAGTTGACTGGAGCAGTGTAGTCTTTAGATCTAAAAAACCCCACAAACAATTGACTTGTTTCGTTAACAATTGTTTTAAAAAAGAAGCAGCAGCCGTGCACTATTACTCTTAGGAGGACTAAGATGGGGTCTTGTTTTGAAGTCTGTTCTCCTTTGAATTGGGTAGGTTATAGTGGGGATTAAGGTAAGGCAGGGGTCAGGTTAAGCATCTCAGAAGAGGACTGGCTGGGTGCAGATTAAGGTGAGAGGAAACACGTGTTGACAGGGAAATTAACTTTGACACAACAGGGGCAGCAACAAAAATGAACCCATGCCTTACTTCTTGCCTCCAAAGCTAGGCCTCTCGTCCTCGTCTGAGTCCCTGTCAGCCCAGATGCCATAGGTGGCCTGGTCCTTGGTCTGCCTGTGTCTGCGGCGGTCTGGATTGAACTCATTGGCCAGATCCCACTCCGTCACCTCAAAGCTCTCCACCTCCACACCTTCTTCCTCCTCCTCTCTCCGCCCATACAGATGGGACATGGACATCTCTGGATGGCACAATAATCAAATCACCAAGGAGGTTAAAGTAATGTTTAAACTCCAAATGATAAGTTACATCCAGAGCCATCTCCATGGCAACCGAAAAAGCTGTCCATTGATGAAAACCGCGAGAGGTGACTTAATGCTTCCGCGAATAAATCTATGAAGTAAATTGCTTCTTTTGTTTTTGTCAAACTAATATTACACACAGTGCGTTGTGTATTTGTTTTAAGCTTTGTAGCTATGGCCATGTTGTAATTGCGCCTTCCCAGATATGAAGTCAACAACAATAGCCGCGTAGCTAGCTTACGTTAATATTAACTCAAAGAACAATGTCAGCAGCGTAAATAGCTAGTTAGGCAACACCATTGCTCTTAGTAAACATGTCTAAACAACTACATCAGGTCTATGGAGCGATATGACCATCTTTAATCAAGAGCATGCTCTTAATTAGAGATAGTCATATCGCTCCATACAGATCTGCCTTCTGTGGCGAAACCCCAACGTGAAGACAAGCTAACATTTACTAGCTAAAGCTAACGTTAGCTAATATAAACTGCTGGCTTTACCCGACAAAACCCGCGTGTAGGGAAATTATGTTTAAAATGGTGTTTTCTCTCATTCACCTGAAATGTTCCTCTACACGGAGATCAGCTATACGTTTAATTCTTCTCTGGCAGTAATGAAAGGTAATCCAGCAAAAGTCAGCCAACGTTAGCTTGTTCAACACAAGTACTTCCGCTTGTCGCCTCGACGCAGCTGTGGGGCGTTAACTTTGTACCCGAAAAATGTCTTTCCCTGTTCGCACGTGTACGCGTAATTGTGTTTAAATTTTACAGCGCAAACCTAAATAATATTGAACATAATTCACTTTTTTTAATGCCACCTGTTGTGTTTGTCAGGTGATCTCAAACCACCAATGTCCACTGGTGAATACAAAATATGGCATAACCTCGGAAGAGGAAATGCGTGTGTTACACTCAAAATAGTCCCACTGCTGCAGACTCGCCAACCCCCGGCAGCACTTAAATTAGAACTTTGAAACCAGTGCTATTATTTAATGTCTATATAAGTGTACACGGGGCACCGTTGAACTAGTATAGATGTCGGACACCGGGGAGGAGTGGCAGGTGGCTCGGCGACGAAAAGGCGCAGCGAGGAAATCAACATCACGTCAGGTGTCCTCAAATTCAACATGCTGCCAGGAGCAGCTGGACATCGGGAAATCTGTTAAACGAATCAGAGACACTGTGTAAGAAGTCTAAGTCAATCAGGCTCTTGGAATATCATAAATCTTTCAGGAGCATATATATTTTCACCACAAACTGAAGGGCATCCCGTAACCCCGCATATCCTCCCCCTCTAGGTCTGAGCTAAGGTGCGAGGAGTTTTGGCAAGAGTGGAAAGGTAAGTAAAGTATACTGGACAAGTGGATTTACCGCAAAATGCTATGTTTGGCTGTGGAATAATTTATCCTGCGGTTCAGTGACCCTTTCAGGATTGTTGTCTTCAGAGCAGCTGCTGGTGGCAGGATCAGAAGCCCTCTCAAAACCTCCAGAGAACAAGGACCCCGAGGTCCCCACTGACCAGCTGGGGAGGAGCAGCCTGTGCCAACACCTAGAGTGTGTGTGTTATGGCCTTGGCTCCTTTTCCTCCTGTGTCGCCGCTCGCTTCCAGCTTGCCATGTTGCTGCTGCTGCTGGATGCAGAACAGGTTAGAGGATATGTTTAGCCAATGACAAACACTACATGAAACCGTGTTCATTGCAAATTCCGTGTCTCACTGCTCCTCTCCCTTTAGATTCCGCTGAAGGCCTGCTCTGTTTATGACCCTGCATTCTCCTCTGGAGAGAGGGATGTTTTGAGAGAGCTGGGTCTGACTGTACTCACAGAAAATGAGGTCAGTTGTTGGCCACTCGTGTTTTTTATCCCGTCAGATGAGTGTTGTTGAATGTTTCAGCCCATTTAAGATTACAAATACTTAACAGTGTTGCCAACAGCTTTCAAATCAAACCACGACGCTTTAGATTAATTTAAGTTTGGTGTGCAAATTGAGAGAGAGAGAGAGACTAGAAAGTTGTTTAAGAGAGTAGATGTGTCCCAGAGAATACACCTTTTATTTTTTATCAGGGTCATTGTTGTGTGGACGGTTTCGTAAGAGTCTTCCACTGTTTAAGAGCTTGTGGGAAACTCTGGGAATCCAAGATTTCAGAGCTGGCTAACAAAGAGCAAGCAGAGCCAGAACTCGTACAATAACAAAACACAGATATTGTGGAAAAAGGTAACACAAACTTGGTAGCTTATTGCATTAAAAAGTTGCTGTTGCAGATTTTTAAATAGAACATAAATGCAAATAATGGATTAACATACAACAATTACAGAACACTGAAAAAACCTAACATGACTTATCTCAAGCAAGTTTCAGGTTGCTGTAAGTTGATTTTCAGAGCTTATTGGCTGCACAGAAGGTAGAACATCAATGCAAAAACAACAGCATTCTGTCTCACTGTGTTGTGCAGGAGGGAAAGCATCTGGCGACGAAGCCCACACTCTTTTACCTGATGCATTGTGGGAAAGCCCTGTACAACAACCTTCTGTGGAAGAATTGGAGTGCACGATGTCTTCCTCTGATGGTAATCATTGGAAACAGCTTCAGTGGCATGAGGGACAGGTTAGTACAAGACATGAATGAGGGAGAGAATGTTTAAGAAATGAGAGGTGAGGTGACCTTTTCTGTCTGTTGTCCCAACAGGACAATCGAGAGAGAGTTCAAGCGGGACTACAGCTACATTACTCAGGCTGCGTCTGTGTGTGAGGAGAGACAGTTGCCTTGTCCTTCCCATCTGATTGACGTCTTCAGTGACACAGCCGTCATCACCTTTAACATCGGCAGCCTTAACGGTCTCCCACAATCCACCTGGGCAGAGCTTCCTGAGCCACAGTACCAACACTGCCTTGATTTGGAGATTATTCAGAGGGAAACACAGAGCTGAGGCAGGAGATGAACATGTTTTGTTTATTTTATTGTTGCCATTATTATGAGCAGTTTTTGAATAAATGAACCCTGCTTCAAACTGACAATTGAATGTTGTAATACTGAGCCACTGCCATGATAGTTTGTCTCAAGGCCTTATTGGAGAGGAAAAGGGACAGCTGAACATCTTGGACCAGTTCTGAAAATCTTGTTTTTGCTGACCTCCAGCGGTTTAATGTCTCACCTTGTTGCAGTGAGGTAGAGGTGTACTCCAGGACAATGTGACATCACTGTGGTATGCTATGGTTACAGATGCTGTAAGTCAATGCACATTTCTGACCACACCCACCACTGATTCTGGGTGTGCTCAGAGGGGAAACAGACTTTCAACCAGTGAGGACAAGGAAGTGTATACTGCTTTTGAGAGAGTATTAAAACATCTGAACATGAAATTAATAAATTATGCTCTCAAATCGAAAGAGCATGCTCTTGATTAACGATAGTAATATTGCTCCCTAACCGTCGTACATGATTTTTACATGCCATGCATGTATATACTATCTATGTGCCACAAAGAAAGCAAGATTGCTGGTAAACCAGAGTAAAAAGTTTATTGTTGAGAAAAAACAAACATAAACAGCACTCAACAGTACAGCCCTCTCCCAGCATCAGCAAAAACATCTCCAACACAAAGTAATACTCGACATCGGACTCTCCTGTTATCTAATGCTCTGCTTCGTGTTTACTGAATCAAGTACATCTAGGATCCTGGGAGAGTTTAATCTTACAGCAGTGCTTGACTATACTGTTTTCTTGGTGATACGTTTTCACTCTTCAGCTACTCCATTAGCAGCGGCACTATCTGCAACTCCATTGACTGCTACTGTGTCTTTGCCTGCTGTTCCGTTGGCTATGGGAGCTCTTGAAACAACATCTGCCCAGGTTCCTTTACTTTTAAGGACTGATGGGCTAGCAGTGATGTCCAAAGTGCCATTTATTTCACCATTAACCTCATCTGACTTCATCTCATCAGCTGTTGCCTCAGGTTTTCTCTCTCCCCTGGCTGTTCTGGTCTTGGTTTCCTCTCCTGTAGCCCTGACCTCTGACTCTCCATTCACTACCTTGACCTCAACATCTGAAGCTGCTCTGCCACCGTCTCTTCCATCTACATCCATTTTTTCCTCTCGCTGGTTATGTTCAGCCGGCTCCACCACATGACCATTAGCTGAAACTATTGCAGTGGCCTCTTCCACTGGCTGCTCCTGTTGGCTCTCGCTGGCATTCTCCAGTGCTGGGCTTCCTCCGTCCTCCGCTTCCTTCCTGCGTCCTGTTCCTTGATTTGAGCTTTTCTCTCCCCCGATCACAGCCTCTGAGGCGACAAGCTTGTTAGTTACTTTGAATCCCAGTTCTTTTGCCACCGCTGCCTTTAGTTCCAGGTGTTTCTTCTTATACTCCTGGAGCCTGTCACTGTGAAAACACAATGAATGAAACAATCAAATACACTAGTTGTGTGTGAAAAGTTGATCTAAGATTTATTTTAGTTGTTAGCAGTACATGAACTTCATCTAAATTCTCTGAAACATTTTGAAGCTTATATTATGTATTAGGATAAAAAAACATTTCTTACAATTCTGTAACAGCAATAGCAGGTGGTAAACATTCACATGTGTGTGTGACTGAAAAAACATTTTGATTTTTATTTAAAACTGCATGGAAAGGTTACGCATCACTAAGTGTCCTAAAGATCAGATTTTTATTCAATATTTGCTTTTTTGGGTAGTTTTTGCCATGAAGAGGAATAGCAAGAAGACATGCAGGAGAACTAAACTTTTTTTTAAACGTATCAAAGGTAATAGTACAGTACGGTAAAGAAATGCCAAGATACATTTGAGCAGTATCACTAATACTTACTTCAACAGAGAATATTAACAAGTTTATTTTTCAACAGCAAAATGTTCAGGTCAACACATATCTGGTCACAGTTCTTAAAATAAACCGATTTAAGGGATTTATATCAGGAATATTTGTTTATATTATTTTCTTTAAATTACTTTCCGACCAACATGTTGGTATTAGACTGAATATTTACCTTTGTGTAATCCTCCTGATGCCCGTCACCAGAACCATTTGCTCCAGCACAGTGTCAGTTGAGGGAATTAGACACTGAGGACACAGAGAGGACAAGGACAGTAATAAACACACTTTTTCCTTTTTCTCTGTAAGATTCAAAGAGGTTAATGGTATCAGAGACCACATAAGCTCCAGGACAAACCTCCACGGTCTGCTCCGTGCAGTCAGCTCCTGCCTGCCTGAGAGAGCGCTCCACCTTCACTGCTTGCTGGGTTATGGTGCACAGAAACTCTTTGCTGCAGCGTGTCTGAGAGTGATCCTCTCCAAACTGGGAAATAAAATAAAAATGAGATGACATGCACACACGACCAATCCACTTATCTGGCTCTCTCTCTCATACAGATATACAGACCAAGGAGGTAAAAGCAGTGAGGGCCTCTTTCTCGTGGGTCATAGCACCTCGGTAGTCACCCTTGCTGCACATCCACTGGGCCAACAGGTGCTGACTGCACAGACAAGATCTCAGGGTGAGAAATGGTGATGATGTTGGGAAAGGGGACAAAATAGATCAAACCTATTGACCTTTTATACAAAATATGAGTGCAGGCTATAAATGGCATCTTACTTGAGAGCAGTGTGCAGATCTGTAGGGCTGAAGAAGGATGTGTTGAGTCTGAGGGCGTTCTTTAAGAACTGCCCTTTCTGATCTCCTGTCAGCACCAACCCAAGACAGCTCTGCAGGAAATCAATGAGAGGATAGCCACTGTCAAAAAGTAAATATTGTTTATAATGATATAGTGAAAAGCTTTTTTTTTGCTTGGGGTAAACACCAGGGTTTTGTAACTTACATCCAGTGTTGCGGTGTAGGGATGGTCCTCTCCGTGGACTGTTAGCATTAGAAGACGAGCTCTGAGGAGACACTTCTGGGCCAAGGCAGTCTCCCCTCCAGCAAACATATACACAGCCAAGAGGGCCTACATATAGGAACACATTTAAAATAATCACACACATGACACAGTGAATACTCTATAACAACTCTATAGAAATGAATAGTTATGGACCCAGAGGTACAGTTCTTATGTCCACAGAGACCAGGGGTATCTCCAGATGAGTCCTGCACTCAGGTGAAAAGAAATCTGAGACAAATGTGTAGATATACTCACATATTGCTGGATAGTGTTCGGATGGTCAAAGCCAAGCACTCTCTCACTGATGACCACTGCTTTCAGCTGGACACTGCGAGCCTTGAGAACAGAGAAAGTCACAGTCACAGCTTTATGTATATTAAGAATTACAATGACTTCAATACTTCCTGAGATTGACACACACTTTTGCTTTTTGCAGAGTGTTACAGTACACTGACACACAAAATTAAATGGTAGAAGCTCTGTTTTAGACTACTTACATAGAAGTAGCAATAGCACTACTTAAAACTACCACAGTATCAGTACAAGTCCTAAATTCAAAGTTATAAATATAAAAGTCCAAACGTATTATCACCAAAATGTAGTATGAAATGTAATTATACAATCAATTCCAATGTGTTTTATAAGCTAATAATTGTGTATGATGTAAAATCTTCTGTAAAGTAACTGAAAAATGGGAATACTCAACTAAAGTACAAGCACCTCAAAATGTACTTATGCACAGTACTGCAAAATGTATTAATTCAGCTGTAAAAAAAAACCCCATTGTGGAGCAGTAAGCCTACCTCAGCTGCCTTTCCCTGCAGGAAGGCCACTTTGGCCAACAGGTTGTGGCAATAACAGGCCTCAGGGTGTAGGTCATCACACACCCTACCAAACAGGTATGCTGCTTCTTTCAGGTGCTCATGGGCCTGATCCAGCAGACCTGCAGTTGGAAAACACAATAGTTTCACACAGAATTTACTTTTCATTTAGATTTTGTTCATAAACACACACGGACAGAGACATGAATATGCGGCACAAGGTGCTTTTATAAAGTTTCCAGCTTTATTGACCCACCTTTCTGAATGGAGGTCTGTGCAGCACGATATGCTTTTGAAGCATCCACAGTTGGCATGTAAATGTGCTTGACGACTGGGAAGATGTTCAGGACATCGTCAGGACCAATGGGAGCTTTATTTTGGTTGTCAAGGAAATAGTCTCTCAGCCTTAACTGGCGTAGACACAGAAATACCAAACATAATTTTATTGTTATTACACAGTATTTCTTTTCAAATTTTGCAATTACAACTATAATAAACCATCACTAATGTATACATGTGTCTAGTGACTAATTTTAAACACACTGTTACCTGTACTCCAGTCTTTAAACAGAACTCTCTAAGCAAAGAGAGCTTCTGAAGGCCGTAGTGCTCCACCAGGTGGTTCGGACCAGAGCTGTCACAGAGAAAAGTGACAGTTATTCAAAAAAGGACTCTGAGCCATTACATAACTAACAAACATGAGAACAAACAAATGCTGCGTCCTCACCCGAGGATGTCAGAGGTGTTATATGTTTCAACAGCATCCTGGCAGACCAGGTTCCACAACTCGGCTCCTGTGAGCGTGCTCCAGGGCGTGCTTTCAGAGGCCCCAGCCCCTCGGCCGCGCCGCCTCGACTTCTTTTTAGTCTCCTCCCCCACAGGAGTGGGCACGAAGTGGGGAACCAACAGGCAGCAGAGGAAGTGACTAACAGCTGCAGAGAGACTAGGCACATCCACACCCTGCACAGACACAACCAGAGGCTGCAGTTCATTCTTTCTGGAGTGTGTGGACCCACACCTGCTGCTATTGCACTTGCTATTAACGCTGAGGTGTGCAAACACAAGAATGAATAGGAAAGCTCATTACTGAATACTGTAAAGTACCTGGAGGAAATTGTTGAACACTCGTCTTGATGAGCGGATGAAAATGTCACCTATGGCCAATCTCTGGTTAAGACAGAAAGAGGGATGTTATAAAGCGCAGTTCGGAGAGTGATTACATCATCAAGATTAGTTTAAGATTGACTAATTTGAAAATCTGACACACCATTATGTGCCTCAGGCACTCCTTGTGTTCTGACTGGCTGATGCTCTTGATCACATGGCCCAGGTACCGGAGGTTGATGCCTCTCTGGTGTAGCACCTGTTTTAGAGAAGCTCCATCCATTGGTGCCTCGTTGCTGTGTAGGCAATACTCCACCTGCACACACATACACGCACATGTACATATGCTGAGCTTGTTTCATGTTTACAGTAGATGTGCTTATTATAGTATGTAAACAGTGGATCCACTTACAAAAGCTGGTATCTGATGAGTGAGGATGAAAGCTGCAGCTTCCCTCAGTAATCTCTCCTGCAGCTTCGTTGATGTACTTTCACTAGGAGGGAAGGTTACTCCTGAACCAAAGCACAAGAAGCCTGTCATACTGGGCTCTAGCAAAGTATTTGACTTTGTGTGTTACTGTGTGTTGTTTGTCATGGTACCTGGAGAGAAGACGCTGGTGTTAAAGCGCATCTCAAAGATGATGTCGCTAACTGAGCCCACTTCTTTACAAGCAGCTCGTACTGCATTAGTGCCTCGAGAGTCACCTGCAAGAATACAAACATTTGTCAAGTATAAAATGGCCAAACCTTATGTATGTGTTAACTATACTTTGGGTTAGATCTACTAAAACACGCCTTACAAGCTGTTGCACATTCTTCAAAGCCTCCGTTCTCGTCCAACATCTCCCTGACACGCTGCGTGAACTGGCAATGTCTAATAGAAGCAAAATCAAAACTTCACCTTCAGGCAAAAACTTTATAAAATCAAATTTAAAAGTGTTTTATTTCATGTAGAACTCACTTGTGCTGGATGAAGGCATGCACCAGCTCTGGCCTCAGTCTACAGAGTCTGTGAGGAAAGCTCTTTGGAAGCCCAAAGTCTGAGTGATAATTCTCTGGCCAACCTTCTTTTGCACAACCCTTCTTCTCCTCGTCCTCTTCACAGCTTTTATTACTCTCCTCTTCTCCAGTGACTTTCTGACTTTCTGTCTCCACCTCTGGACAGAAGTTGGCATCGGCTGGGAAGCTCCTGAACACATCCAGCAGGTAGAACCTTCCATCAGCCCCCAACAGTCCCTGGGCATCCACTGAGGTGAACAGTGGTACCTGGTGATTGTTGGGCGTCATAACAACATGTCTCTGCTGAGAAAGAGACTTGGCAGAATGAGCCAAAAGCTGTAGTAGCTGTCTGCGATGAGGGGACTCTTGGGGTCCTGCATTTACCCCGTACAGCAAGCCTCTATAGAACAGAAGAAAGACAATTAGCATAAAAGGAACAAAAATGTCTACTTTCAAGTGTGACACCGCTACCTTGTTGTTGAATAGTGGAACCACTGGGTGTACCTTGAGGCAGGAACCGCTCCCTGGTCCTGCTCTGAGCCTTCCAATCCAGGGGCCAGACCCTGAGCAGACAGGCGCACTCCTCTGTAGTCTACAATGGCTGTAGGTAGAGTGTGCAGCCCCTGCAGCCCCTCTATGCCATTGTAGGCCTGTACTCCTTTAAGCTCCAGCCTCTGAGCGGCCCTGCAAGTAGAAGATGAGGGGAAATTGAATTAACAAAAATGAAACAACGCCATTCTAAAACTGAAATATATACTATTTTATAATCAGAAACAGCACGTGACCACAGTGTACCTTTTATAGCCATAACACAATTAAGAGTAAATGGCTTTCCACCTATATGATCTTGTCTCACCTGCGACCCCTTTCCCCACCAAACACTGCACTTCCTGCTCCTTGGCTCATGAACAGGCCACCCCACAGGAAAGCTGGGTCCTCAGAGTTTCCATTCACTGGCTCCACAAAGCCGTCTACAACAGCCTCTGCCACCTGCATCACAGCCCTAACAAAAGCACTGTTGACCTGAGAAAAGAGGTACGAATGAAAGCGAGAGGAGGAGAAGCTGAGTGAACAAAGTAAGGACAACACTTGAAAAGAGTCCTGAACTGTCCTGTCATTGTTTTGAGCTAAATTACAGCTTTTCTTGGTTACCTGGAGCAGAGCTTTGTCTCTCTGCAACCTCTCCTCCAGACTGCCTAGTGGAAGATCTCTGGCTGCTTGCAACTCCTCATTCCAGTCTGGAGCCTAAACATATCACACATAGTTTCACTTAATATCACTGCCAGCAGCACACAACGTCAAATTATGCTGTGTTGTAATTAACCTGTGTTGCTGGTTGTTCATCCACTCCCAGTCTGCTGAAGGTTTTCTTGTGATTGCGGGAGGCACAAGGAGGCCCGAGCCAGCTCAGCGTGTGGTAAGGAGTGGGCATTACCTCTACTGGAGATAACTGAGGCCTAAAGGAAGAATGAGAACCAGCTGCATTACCCAAAATCCACTTCACTTAGTTATTTTCAATGCACATTTCAAATCAATCTCACCAAACCCCACTGGTTAGGATTGTTTTTTGGGCTTTTTTCACCTTTATATGAGAGAGTGAGAGGGAAGAGGGAGACGGGAAATGGGGAGAGAGAGAGAGTGACATGGCATGCAACAAAGTTCGCCGGCTGGAGTCGAACCAACAACGTTTCTGTAATTTGCCCATTCGGCTACCAAAGTGCTCTGACACTGTTAGGATTCTGGCAAAATACTATAGTATTCATATTTCACTTTATGCATAAGTAATAATGTTACCTGTTTTTGATTTTAGTGGAAGAAGTTTGTTTAAAGGCAGGGCTGATGTGACAGAGCAGGTCAGTGAAACAGTGACAAACTGGGGAAGACTGTGCAGGGCGAGGATCAAACACTTCTTCTGTAGACCTGAGGTGAAGAAGGGGGGAAAGAAAATAATTCTTTATTTAACTGACACATTTATCAAGTCAAAGTTTGATTATTTATAAAATGGGCTACTCAGACAGAATGGAAATAAGCCAGCTGGGTACATTACTATATATCATACAGTTTATTGCTACCATTAACAGTTAATATCACAAAGTCAATTTTTTTTTACCTATTTAGAAAGAAACCTTTTGGACAGGATGTGATGTCACACCGCCGTTCCTCCATTGTCACCACGGTGATGTACAGGAAGTCTCCCTGCAGCTTCCTGTGTCCTGGAGGTGGGTTCCAGCAACTAAGAGACAGGTCCCTCAGGTAGCTGGGCGCCTGATGAGACAAATATAATGTCACAGAGAGTCTGTGTGCATTATGGGCTGGCCCAGTGTGAAACAAGACAGGTATTTATGTACCTCTGGTTGGGAGCTCTGTGGTAGCAGGGCCATGAGCGGTCTCTCTGTGGAACCAGGGAGGAGGTACTCAGGAGGAGCTCCGTCCTGGTTGGTTGTTTCTGTCTTTGTGTTGCTTAAAGAGCGTTTCAGGCTCTTTCCATTTGGTAAGTTAACATCTGAAACAGTAATGAATGGAGATCTCAGTGTGAGCTTGATTGTTCATTTTGAATCTTCGTATTAACCTTTTGTCTAAGTGCACAGTGTGTGTGTGTGTGTGTACCTGCTGTTAGAGTATGTGTGAGTGTCTCCAGTATGCTTGGTGAGCGTCCTTCTCTCAGTGCATCCTGAGGTCCAGACGCTCTCAGCAGCTCCAGCACACGAGCCAGGTGGAGCCTGGTTGAGCGGGCGGTGTAGGGTTCTGGAAAGGCACACTGTGTTATTAGAAAGGTTACACTGACCCTTATGAAACTGTGAGCACAAACAACTCTCTTAAACAGCCAGCAAGACTCCACTTATTGTTTATATTTATGTTCCATGTTGTATTTTTTAATTTTAATAGCACATTGAGTATCAATTAATCAGTGATGCATATTCTCATAGACAAAAATCTGACTGGGTACATACTGTATAAAATGACAGATGGGCTGCAGGATAGTTTGTTTTAGTATTATAACAGCTGGCAGGTGTGAAACAGACTAATTGGTTGGCACACAGTAATCTCTGCAACTATAAACCTTGTTATGATGACTCAGAAAAGGTGAGTCAGCAATTTACATTGAGCTGAGAGATTTTTAAGCTTGTGTGTGAAAGGGAAAGGCAGACGGGTGTGCTGAAAATATGGACTGGATTGCTCTATTGTTATATTCTACAATTAATAATCTATATTGACTAAAAGGCCACACAACAGCTTAATTACATTTAAGCTACATTACAGAACAGAGTATTGTTAAAAAACTGCCCAAAATGTCTAAGAACGGTGTCAGAAACACATTAGTAAGATTACCCAGAGTACAGAGAGTTGCTATTAAAAATGCATACAAGACACAATTTGAAGTTCTAAAACAAAAGCAGTTTTTCAATTAATCCAAAATAGCCTTTGGACAGTTTGAAAATAAAGCTGAACTTAAAAGAAAGAACACTCTACTCTCTCACTCTAGCAAAGAGAAACAACACAACAACACTACCTTCCACCAGGCGAAGGACGGCTCCTGGTTTAAGCCCCTTGAGGCTTTGCAGTTCTGCAAGGGGGTCCAGAGTCACACCGGCAAGTGACAGTGACAGGTTGGAACGTGGACACACCTCATCCCTCGAAAGCAGAGTCATTACCGCATCTTGAACGAGCCAAAATCCACAGACCTCCAAAGACACAAATATAGATATTTAGACCTGCCTATTATATAAAAATAATCAGTTATCTATGAGGATAGTCCCTGCAATACACAGAAGACATCCAGTACTGCAGATAGTACATCAAACATTAACACAGACAGAATATATATATATACAGTATATATATTATGTAAACTAATATATACGTAGAAAAACACTATGTAGTCTTTACATGGTCATAGATACAAATAGAATAACCTATGCGTATAACTGAGAACATATGTATATGACAATTTTGTTACATAAAAAATTTACATACTAAACAAAATAAAGATGATGAATTGTTATCAATATGTAGTTTCAGCTATCCCTGTTGTTTCCATCACTTGTGAAATCTTATTATTAAGAGAGGAGTGAATAAGAATGGACAGAGAGGAAACTCCAGTCTGGCTTTGTACCTGCAGCTCAAATGGCTCTGTTCCCGCCCCCTGGATCTTTACATGGAACGATGCATCCTCATCTTGCTTGATACCAACGGTGTCCTTTCCACCAGCCAGGCTGATTACATCTGTTTGAAGGAGAAACACAACTAACTGAGGAAAATCGCAGAGCCTTCCGCTCATTGCGTGCTGGGATTGTTTCCAGCTCACTGTGACCCTGAAAAGACTAACCCTGTCATAGAGAGAATGAATGAATTATAATCATGACTTATTATGTTCAGATTCCATCATCTGCCTTTTTCTGCAGAATCAAACAAAACCACTAATCTCCCCTAAAATGATCATGAGCTGCACTGGGGTGCCAAAGAATGGGAAAGTGGGGTGTGTCTGCCTTTTTACACACACCAGCAGAAGGAGAGGGAGAGCAGGACCCAGCGTGTTCCTCGACATGCAGTGTGACTAAACCTGTTGAATTTGCCTACTGGTCTTCATGTCATCTCAGGGTGAAGGGACAACCACACCCAGTGCTGGCATGTGGAGACAGCAGAAAACTAAAACACATAAACTAACAGACCTATAGCTTGGCGGCAGTGCGTGCTTGCGTACATAAATGCATTTTGCTTATACAACACCTTTGGCATGTACACAGCAAAGCAGAACATTCATTTTGCGCTCATCTGTGAAGGCTGTAGTTTATTCTGCAGTAAACCCACAGTTCCTGTTGTCAATCTGGGACTGCTTTACTACTGGAAAGCACCCAAAAAATAGATTCTCTGTTCGCAATTGGTTGGAAGAAGGTGCCTCCTCTCTGCAGGCATGTAGCCATCAGTGGCTTTTCAGTTGGAGCTGCTGCCTTAATACAACAGAAAACAGCACTGTTTCCAGCCTTGACAAGTTTATTTTGGCTCTTATACCACAAGCAGCCACCAAGTTTTTCCATATATGTCATATAGTAATACTATAAAAAGATTTCTTTCAGTACATTCAAATTAGTTCCTCTAAATAACCTGTCAACCATAACGCTGTGTCCATGGATTCTTATATGGGGTTAAACCCCTCAGGGCAATCTCATTTGAAGACAGGCTAACACAGAGTGTTAGAGGGGAGTGGCAAAGGTTAAAAGAAGTTGAGAGGCCCACTTGAGAGTGTGGAAAAATGAGAAAAAAATATAAGGTAGATAAGGTGGTTGGAACTTGAAACAATAGGTAGGAGGCTTTTTACCAAGAGAAGATGTGTACAGGGGTTAAAATAAAAGCTACGCTTTGTCCTTGAATAGAATCACAACTGAGAAATTGTTGAAGTTGTTGTGGGAAACCAGGCTGGCTTCAGCATGTGTCTGTGTGAATGCATTCACCATAACAGTTAAAAGTGGTCAAAAAGTTGGTGAAAGCAGAGAATAGCACCAGCCATGTTCAGAGCAGCAGTGCTAAATCTCCCACCCTCCTCACATTCTCTATCGAGGGAGTCACCAGACGAAACCAGAAGGAAGAGGAAAGTGCAAAAGAGAAGCAGCAAAGAAAAATGTATTGCAAGGATTTCTCACCAGCCTTGGCCTGATTTCTTCCTCCTCCTCCTCCTCCTCCTCCTCCTCTCCTGACTTTGTCCTTCATTGCTGCGTGCTGAAGTCTTGTCTCGAGCTGCCCTCTTTGCTTTGCTTCCCCTACAAGTCTCGCTTCAGACCGCTTGAAGAATGCGCAGGAGAGGGGGAGAGCGAGTGGAAATGTGCAGCTGGATTATGTGTGAGCCCAGCAGAGTGAAAGTAAATGGCTGTCTGTTCAGGATTGTGACTCCTGCCTCTCTTTACAAAGCAAACTCTGCTTATCTGTTCTCCCTGATTAAAAAAAAAAAAGCCACACCCTCTTATTGCTCCACACAGGCTTCTTACTCTGCATGTCTCTCACACTTTTGTTGGACTGGGTGTGTCTATGCATTCTAGCACTACTCACTCTTCCTCCCCGTGGCGTATTTCACTCCTCCCTCCATAAACACACGGTGTGATTGGTAGTAGTTTGACCCCAGCTGGCCTTTTGACAAGTGTTTCATGTTACACATGTTATGGTTCATTTAGTGAATCAGTGTATACATTTTTAATGGAAAAGGTGAACAATTAAGTAGTATACAACTTTTTAAACCAGACATATTCCTTCAATCCAGTGTAAAGAGGGTGGAATGAGAGAATCATCTATGTTACACTGTTGATTCAGTGCCACAAATGGGTGTGTCTATGTATCTCGCATTGTTCACACATTTTACACATACCTTAGCAAAATTAAGTCCAACCACACGTTAAGATTTCTGGGTTAGGTTTACCAGGTGACCTGTTTGGTATTGCTAGAATCCATTTATTTATATTTTATTCCATAGTTGAAAATGGAAGGTGGGGGGGAGAGAGAGGGGGGGGGGGGAGACAGGAAAGTCCAGCATGCATCTGATCAAAATATTCACCTCATAATTCTTAGACATGACATGAGTGTTGCAGCAGGAAAGAAATGACAGAAAAACCTCATTAAGACCACCACCAGCATAAAGTCTGTTGGTAATAGGCCTATATGGGTTTATAGCACCCATATACAGTAGATTTACAATACTACTACTACTAAATGTAAACAGGAAAGTTATAAAAAGCTAGCATGACATCGCCATAGCAAATAAAACATGAGCTCGGAGGTTCGTCGGATTCCCAGGCTACTAAAAAGCAACTATTGGGTAAATACGTTAAGTTATGTTTACTTTCCGCCTTGTGTTTTTACTGCAGAATTACACTAATCAGTCGGACTCGAACGATTATAACGTCGTGACGTCAGCTGTGGTGTTCTATGTTGCCTTCATGTGCGCCTCGTAGATTTAATATTTATCCATCAAGGTCCGGTTCTTTTGCACCATACATAGGTGATGTTTTCGGAGTCTGTTTGATTTAGAGTTTAACACACTCATTGTTACTTTGTGCCATATTGACCTGAAGAAAGTGAAACATTTTATTAATTTATTTGCAATCTCTTTCAAGTTAATTAAATCCATTGACATTGGACGCTATGTTTACGCATTTCACCGTCTAATCGTCAAACTTTGAAATCTTGGGCACAACAGTCAACTCCCTCTTCATTAATAGTTGTTTAAATTCCTCTATTTGGTCGATAGTTTTGTCTTTTGTGAACGTTACTCACGTAATCGCGATATTTCCGAGAACATTGAAACTAGACAGCGTTTGACAGTAGGCTGTCCTTGGCTAGCAGAGCTAGCAGAGCGAGCTAAACAACAAATACAAGTCCTCTGCATTAAGTGTTCGTGAAGCCGGTGAGTCTAAGTTAACGACTGTGTGTAACTAATGCTGCAACCTCGAAAACGGAGAATTTAACACCAGTGTCCCGTCCGGCCATCGCTAGCATGAACCTAAACCAACGTTAACAACCCTTAACCTCTAGGATGTGTCTGTAGAATTCTTCAAAATACGCCAATGACATGAGAAATAACTGCGAGCATTAGCTTGTTTTGTTAAAGGTCATGTGAAGGAAATCTTAAGTGCTGCGTACATCAGTGTAACTCCTACTACATCCATTGTGTGACTTATCAGTTAGCTAGCTGTCACATTAACCTGGCTGTTTATATTTTCCATTGCAGATAACGTTAAATCGATAGGGCGTGAGCTAACATGATCTGCCTTGTTCGTCTTTCTATCCCGTCACCCGTGATGCTCTGATACAAATGTCAACAGTTTACTCACTAGACTCACTAGTCAGTCCCTTGCAAGTTTAACAATCTATAACAGGTTATGTAGTTGTGATTTGAAGCCTCATTTCTTGCTCTCATCCTGTGTGTAGCTGGGATTTGACAGGCTGTGTGCTTGAGTGGCCTACCTGCCCCCGTCAGCTCAGAGCTGGGGTCTGGGGTCAGGTCTTGGACTAATGTCATACAGTCCTGTTGAAGGCGGGGGTCTATCTCAGGTTTCCCCAAACGTCGACACTCAAGAGCTGTCTGATGACCCCACTCAGACTGCTGCAAAAGACAACACGCATGAGGATCAGGTGAGGGCGCATGTGTGATTAAGTGTGTGGGCGTAACAGTGATGTTTGTCTGTATCCTGCAGGCCGACCTCTATGACTGTGGTCAGGGGTTAGGTTATGGTTAGGCATCGCAGATATGACTGATGGGATTTGGATTGAGTTTGGGCTAAGGTAAGGGGAGGCACAAATTGATGGCAAACAGACTTTAACACAAGGCTGATCTGTGACCAGGGAAACCAAAAGAGGTACAAGTGGGCTTTAATTATTTGAAGTAACACTGTACAACATTCAACAAAGGCCATGCCATTCTTCAAATACTCTATCACAACAGCAGTGTTAGAAATAGAAGTCACTCCTCGCCAGGGATTATGAATTTGAAAAAGCGCAAGTGTTTAATTTTGATAATTACTACAAAATGCGACTATCTATATGTTGCATTCGTAAGGTGTCTCCAACAAAGGCTTTATAAAACCGCTCACTGCCTATAAATCTCATTGTCACTTATAAAAGTACAGATAGTTTGTGGTCCTATCCTCTCTGCATTCTTTCCCCCTCCTGAGTAAAAGTAGGGTAAAGTAGAAACAGTGGGCTTGTGGAGGTGGTCTTTAGGTTAGGCACACATTGTGAATTTTGAACACAGCATATAGTCCAGGGGAGACAATAGCAAGGTTGTCCATGGCTGGTGTCAGTGTGTGTCTGCCTGTCACCAATAAGCTGGAAACATACATGTACCTGGATTGAGTATTATGAATCCCTTTATGGAGGTTAATTGCTAAAGGAACTGTTTTATGTTGCATGACATGCAACATAATATAGGAGCAGGAAGGCATTGCTTGTAAGGAGATCAGCAAGATTTAATTCTTAAGAAAGGTGTTCCGTTCACACATCAGTTTATTATCTTTCTTATTTTAAATCTGTACACGAGCCTGTGTGCATGTTACGCTTCAAATGGGATGGCTGATTTGGCAGCTGTGTGTAATGTGGGTGTTTGTTGTTGTGTCAAGCAGTGGCAGGTTCTCTTTCAACACTGTGAAACAGGAGCAGTAGAGTGCCAAAGTGTTACTGGCAGCATTGTTTGTGAATGTAAGATATTCAGCGGTAAAAGGTTGTTTACTAAGCTGCAGCTGTATCAGTTGTGGAAAGAATAAGGGACAAGAGACTGCTTGTAGAGAAGGGAGGAATAAAACAGGGCTTTCTGTGTCAGGTCAAGGGGAGGCCTGATCCTTTCCTGTCCCACTGTACTTTACTTTGTCTGATGGGCTCAGGTTGCTCCATAGGAGCTTAAAGGAAGGCACAGAGTTCTACATTTCTTTATTCTGTAAACAATAGAGTTGAAAAGTGGACTCTTCTAAAGAAGGAAACCACAGGTGTATATAGCAGGCATTTGCTTTTTACTTAGAAAACTGTGCAATATTGCTGACATGAAGAAGAAACATTGATTTAGCATCTTGACCACGCTGTCATCTTTTTATCTCCAGGTGTCTCCTGTGGTGGATGAGGCCTCTTCTTCATCCACATTCTCCTTTGAGATGCTTGACATGGAGTCGGTCTCAGCTCCTTATCAAGAAGTGCAGCCTCACTGGTTTTTCATTCGACGGGCTGAGGACAACACCTCCTGGCTTCCTTTTGGCAGAGAAGACTCTGACAAACTTGAGAATGCCTGTAACACTGGTTAGCATGTGTATATATTGTACATGCACATTATGTATAAAGGTGTGTGTAATTAGGTATGTGAAAAGTAGGAAAATGGTGAGTTTGCTACAAACAGCTGTGAGAAGATAAAATATCATAACATTACCGATGCCACCTCTGGCCTGGTGCACAGTAGGCCCTTTACTGTGCTGTCAGGACAGGCTCACTGTCACTAGCAGTTTAAATGCAGGTCATTGTTTTATATATTTATTCAGAGTTGACATCTGACATGTGGTTTTACAGGTTTTAAATTCCCATTGTATGTCCATATTATTCCAGAAGAGTGCACTTATCTTCTGGGTGATAGTCCAAAGTCACTGAGCAATGATTAATGCAAAGTAACAATATAGTCATGTGGGTCAATTCTGAGTCAACAGACTTTATTTAGCTTGAAAATGAATTTCTTTACCAATTACAGGGCTTGTACATTCAACAACACCTTTTTCCAAAAGGACTGTAGCCTTGAAAATTCCCATAAACAGTGAATTGATGTAACTTTTTCCTCCATGCATTTAACACAAATATGTGGAACACCAGGGAACATGTACTCTTGCAAATCTGTTGCCATTGCTAAAGCACAACATTTGCATATTTATTCATCCTCATACAACCTTTGCTAAAAATGAAGTTTTTGAAGATTGATTCATAATCCTTGTTTGTTTCTGCTTATGTGTGTGTGTTTACTGTACAGTAGGAGACAAGGAGGAGGAGGTGGTGGTAGCTGTGGATGGCGAGCGGTATGACGTACATGTTAAGGAGAGGAAGCGCTATGCTGTGTACTGGGATCAAGCTCCCACTGAAGTCCGCCGCTGTACCTGGTTCTTTAAAGGCGATAAAGACACCAGATTCATGCCTTACCCTGAGGACTTCAGCAAAAGTCTGGAGGTAGTCTGACACAGATGCCGAACCCTCACCATCACACTGCTCATTGCTACAACTTCTGACTTTATCCTCTTCCTAACTTTGTCTGTTCCTTAGTTATTGTTTTTGTATCTGTCTCTTTCCTTTCCCATCCTCCAATTTTTCAGGAGGCCTATATGATATCGGTGACCCTGGATGAATGGAAGAGGAAGCTGGAGTTTCCCACTGGAGAGACTGTAATCTTACACAATCCCAAGGTAAGGCCTGCAGTTGAAATGTCACTATGTACACTATAATTAGATACATTACGAAGTCACACTATGGCTTTTCTGAGCATATAATTTTTTTAAATTTGGTACATTGTTTCCTTCTTATAAGCCTCTGCTCTTCTGTTTCCCTGCTTCTCTCTCAGCTGATAATGCAGTACCAGCCAATAGGATTTCAAGATGACTGGGTGTCCTCCCCCTCGGAGCAAACCCGGCCAAGAACAGTCAAGAGGGGAGTGGACAACATCTCTGTAGAAATACCAGATGGTATGTGTATGGGTGTACCAGTAAGAGATATACTAGAATATCAGCCCGTTTTTAAAAAAGTATTACCTGCAGTTGACACTCTCATATTTCTGCGTGTGTTCCCAGGTGAACCAGAAAAGGTGGACCACCTTGTCTTTATGGTCCATGGCATCGGTCCTGCATGTGACTTGCGCTTCAGATCCATCATACAGTGTGGTAAGTGTGAGTTTGTGTGTGTGTATACTATGCATATTTATGTGTATGCATGACTCCCTTTCTTCTTGTCTCTCTCCAGTAAATGACTTTAGGAGTGCCTCCTTGTCCCTCCTGGCATCGCATTATAAGCGTGCACAGCAGGATGGCCACGTAGGGAGAGTGGAGTTTCTCCCAGTCAACTGGCACAGCGCTCTACACGGGGATGCCACTGGTGTGGACGAGTAAGTACGAAGAGAGATAGAGTGAACAAAACTAGGTTCCCCTGTTGTACAATACTTGGAGAAAATTGTCAGACTCTGTCTTCCCTCCATTTATTTTCTCCCTCATTCCCCATTTTCCAGGGACATCCAGAGGATCACTCTACCCAGCATCAGCAGGCTGAGACATTTCACCAACGACACTCTGCTGGACTTGTTTTTCTATAACAGCCCCACCTACTGCCAGACCATAGTAGACACAGTGGCCTCAGAGATCAACAGACTGCACGCCCTCTTCAAACAGAGACACCCAGAGTTCAATGGGGCCATTTCAATAGTGGGCCATAGTCTAGGTAAGACATGCACAAACACAGAAACACACATATTCTCAAGTCATTGAAATGCTGAATTTCAGCTCTTTCCATGTCCCTCGTTCCTCAGGTTCCCTGATCCTGTTTGACCTTCTAACCAATCAGAGGACTGGATCAGAAGCCAGAGAGGGGGTATGATCATATTCAGAAAAAGATAACATCAGTATTCAGATTTAAAAACCATTGCATGTTTCCCTACATGTAGATAAGAAAATCCATGTCCCTTCTGTCCCTCCCGGTGCTTAAGGTGCCGTCTGACGCGCCCTTTCGTCTGAACTGTGACACGCTGGAGCAGACTCTGACAAGACTGGGCCTACAGCAATACCTGGATACTCTACAGGCAGAAAACCTAGATCTGGAATCACTGGTAATACGAATACAATGGACATACAGCTCTGGAAAAAATTAAGAGACCACTCCAATTTACACATACCTATAAATAGTAAAACCAGAGAACTGATCAATTTGAAGTGGTCTCTTTATTTTTTTCCAGAGCTGTATATATTAAAGTGTAGTGCATAGTTAAAAACATATGGATCTCCCCTTTTAGGCTCTTTGCCAAGACAATGATCTCAAAGATTTAGGAATTCCTCTTGGACCTCGGAAGAAGATCCTGAGCTACGTCAGGAGGAAGTGGCTTCCAGAGGTCAGTCATAGCCTGAAACTATACTGGCTTTTTTTGTTTTGGAAAATTTGACCATTACAACCCATTTATGTTAATATGTTTCTTGGATCTGCACTTCTCTGGAAGAAATTTAGTTGGATGGTTTTAATGCTTGGCATTAATATACCTTCACCCAATAATCTGCACCCTTTCCTTTGCAAAAGCATCACATGACTACATACATGACTTATTTTCCCCGTGTGTATGTGTTTAAACAAACATCGGTGTGGATTGTTTGACTGATTCTTGTTATTGGCCATGTTTTTATATGTATTTTTACATTCTAAAGACAGGATCAAAATATCAAAGGGAGCTGGTTTATTGTAGACATCAGTGAAAAGCAGGCTGTTTCATTCATGGCCAGTTCCCTTTTTGCTTCCCAAATGATAGTAACCAAATAAAGTATCTACCATTTCAGATGTCGTTTAAATAGCGTTTTATATATCAATCTAACTAGGATTGTAAGACGGGGGCGGTACGTCTGGCACCAGGGTTGCAAGTTCCACCTCAAGTTACCAGTGATCACGATGGTAACCAGTCCTCAGGTGTGACGATGCAGCAGTCTCAGTTCCACAGGGCGCAGTCTGTCACCAGTGCTGTAGACTACGAATACTTTGACATGGGCATCGGACAGGTACCACACATAGACATGTACATGATAACTTGTGCTTGGGAGTACTAGTAGATAAAAGCTTTGATGCATCACCTTCCTGCTTCTCTCCTCCCCCCGCTTGCCTGGACAGACCAATGGAGGCATAGCCAAGGGACAGGTGTGTCTCACATGGTGTCCCCATGCTCTCAGGCTTTGTCCTTAGCTCTCTTTGATCTCACTGTGCCTGGAGTTTCTCTTCACATACAGCCTGGTCCGGTCAGGGGAAATTCAAGGGGACTGAATTACAGTGGCTATTTTATAAGCAATAGGGTTTCCTACACTTTGCCGTGACTGAGGCTACCATATTTGTCCCATTGAGTCGTACAACCCAATACCACACTCTGTGTCTGTGCTCATCCAGTCCTGCATGAGTGATCAGCTCCTGGTCTCCTCCTTACCTGCTGCCATGCTCCCTGGCTATTGTCTTGATGTGTTGAAATGTAGTTTTAATGTTCTCAACACCATTGTGCAACAATTTCCATCTGTGTGAATAGATGTGCATTCTAACAAAAACTGTGTTCAAATCCTAAATATGTTTCTTACACATTTAATAGCACACGTTTCCGATCCCACCTTCTTTCCACAGGTGTCCATTGATTACCCACAGCTGGCTTTCCACCCTCAAACGTTTTTTGCTTTCGGATCTCCTATTGGAATGTTCCTGACTGTTCGTGGGCTTAAACACATCGATCCCAACTACACCTTCCCAACCTGCAAGAGGTTTTACAACATCTACCACCCGGTGAGTAATCACATATTTACTGCATCAGCCCGTTCAGGCACACATCTTGCGCTCAGCCCCAAAAAGGCATAACACCTGCTTTTATTAGCAGTGAGTACAGCTTGACTTTTTTGTCCCATTTTCAAACAAAGAGGCATTAACAGATCAGTTTGGAACATTTACAAATGTTGTTTGCATTGTGGACATGCACATTAATGGTTAGAGCCATATTGGAAATGACAGATGTAACCACTGCACTGAAATAACATAATGACAAGAATACAAGTGTATTAGTAATTAGTTTAAATACACAGTAATCTTGGACGCTGATCTAACTTTTATCAATAGACATGCACATGACACCTGCACATATTGGAGTCTATCTTTTCTTATGTGACAAAAGAGGTTATGTATTAAAAGTTACATTCATCTCTTCCCCTTCATTGCTGTGTAGTATGACCCTGTGGCCTATCGTATAGAGCCCATGATTGTGTCAGAGGAGGATCTAGAGCCCATGCTGATCCCTCACCATAAAGGCCGCAAGAGGATGCACCTGGGTATGGCTGTCTGTTTCTTTGTCCTTGAGGAACAATATTGTGGTGCAGGCTTTTTGTTTGGTAGGCTTAACGATAATCTCTTTCTATCTTCGCAATAGAACTAAAGGACAGCTTGACCCGTATGAGCATGGATTTGAAGAACAATGTTTTGGGATCTTTACGAACCGCATGGCAGTCCTTTGCCAGACTACCAGTTGCTGCACTGCCCCCGGTGGAGGAAGGAGAAACCACAATAGAGAGAGACTTTCAGCAGACACATGGTAGAAAAAACACTTTTATTTTTATCCTGTGTGTTTGTGCGTGCGCACAAGAGTGTGTCTAACCCAGTCTCTTCATACTCCTCTCACCCCTCTCTGCATGATGCCACCCTCCCCTCCCCTCCCCTCCCCTCTTCTGTCCTATCTGGTGGTTGCTCCTGTTTCCATCCCCCCTTACCACTTTATCTTGAACCTCAGTCTCAGCGGCAGTCACTGCTTCTGCTAAGAGGGAAGAGAAAAGTGCTGATTTTTGGACTAAAATACTGGAGTGGCCCAGGGCCCTTCATAAGCATTACTTCCAAGGTAAGCCAGGATAGTCACTGGGATAGAATAAATGAGAAAAACGAGTAAATGAACTCTTTCTAGTTTACTAGTGGCTTCGCAATCTGGTTTTCTCTGTTTATGAGCTTATATAAAATGTCGTTCATTCTGCATTTTCCATTGAACCTACCTGGCTTGAATCTGGAAAATAAAAATGCACAAAAGAAACTTAATGAAATGCTGTCATTACCTGTTTAAATGGTTGAAACTATGCTGCTCTTCCTGCAGGATTTATTTAAAAAAAAAAGCAAAGGTATGCAATTACTATGGTTTACTTTGGCACATCAGCTCCCTCACAAAGAGCAAATGTTATGTAATGTATGTCATTATTGCCGCGGGCTCTCTTCTTTCCCCTTTGCCTAACTTCATTGCTACTGCTGTACATCTAATCTTTAACTCACTTTGAATTTACTGACACCTCCTCCAGGCCCTTCCTCCGTCTCTTGCTGTAAAATCTGATTGGTTGAATTTTTTGATTGACCGTCCACATCGGAAGCCACTTGAGTAACTGGCCCATCGTAGGACAAGTTGAATAGTAGTGATCAGAGTTGTTTTTTTAACAAGAGTAATAGGCCTGCAGGTGATATCATTCATCAGTAGCAGATCACCTGCAGTAGGTGCGTACATTTAATTACACCATTTAATTACACCATACTGCTTTCTTATCACTCTATCTATTAAAGATGACTCATAGCTTTTCATTTAGAGCCCTTACAACCTTCATTTATTGTATCAAGTATAGTGGTGCGAGATCCCAAACTTGAGGTTCATTAGCACATAGTACGATGTAATTAGGGAGTACGATTTTTATCTTTTACTGTCAGACTAGCAAGCCAGTAAATGCAGAGGTATAGATTGTCAGAAATAGTCATTAAAATGTTAGGGTTAGGGTTAGCCAGCAGTTTCAGCAGGGTCCATCAGCAGTGCATTAAGTGTTTGTGGAGAGCCCTTATGAGATCACTCTTAAGACAATGCATTCATAACCTACCATCACTCATCACAAAACCTACCGACCTTACTCAATCAACATCGTTCTTGCACCTACGAATGAGTGCATAAACATCAGGTCAA
Organism: Gadopsis marmoratus; assembly: GCA_036023855.1. Taxonomy (NCBI): domain Eukaryota; kingdom Metazoa; phylum Chordata; class Actinopteri; order Centrarchiformes; family Percichthyidae; genus Gadopsis; species Gadopsis marmoratus. The sequence goes on from JAVQJF010006628.1 coordinate 134,419, forward strand.
AGGCAAAAAGTTGACTTGACACTGATCAACATTTAAACATTGCTAATCAAAATATTTTTAAATGACACAAACTAATATAACTAATAAGTAAGCTTAAAACACCCATGCAACGTCATGAAATGAGTCTCTCCTCACAAGATCACAACAGGTTACTACCACAATTACAACCAACATCTACAGTAAACAAGTCCCTATCTATAAAGGCATTACACAGTGTTATTCGAAACAATCACAAACTGTTCAGACCTGTTACAATCTCTTCAATTCATCTCTTCAAATATTGTTGTCGGAGGCAGATGATCATGGAGGAGGTATAGCTCCTTTAGTGACAGATGCTGACTGAATTGAAAAGCTTAATGCATATTGCCCAGTGCAGACATCATGATACAATGAGAGAATATAAATTAAGTTGCATATTGCCTACAGTATTTGTGAGACCTTACAATTTGTTCCAGGTTTTTTTTAACTGGTCAGCACAGGCTAACGCATCTAAACTTGGGACTGTATGTGAGCAAACTATGCCTTTTTATGGTGTTGTTATCCTATCAAAGCATATTATTACAACATTCAGCCACTGACACTTGCATAGGTTTGAATGTTGTTTGCTGCAGATAGCAGCTATTCTCTTCTTTCCTGTCCATTATCTGATCTGCTCTCGTTTTACCAGAAGGTCAAATGGACAGCTTCTGCTGGCTTTTATCATTGTTTTAGTTGTCTGATGTGTGTCTATACAGCCTCATCTTTTTTTACTTCCCTCCCTGCAGGAATGTGTGAGGAGGCAGAGGCCTCCGTGTCAGCAGAGCACATGGAGCAGCCTGAGATTAAAGTGGGGATGCTGAATGGAGGACGGAGGATCGACTACGTACTTCAGGAAAAACCCATTGAGAGCTTCAACGAATACCTGTTTGCCATCCAGTCTCATCTATGTTACTGGTGAGTCATGCCAATTGCACCCTGTAGAAAGGTGGACTACAGTAATTGTGTTTTGTGTTCCTGACATTTTCTCTTTGTTGTATCACACCTTTTACTTTTTACTGTTTTACTGATTTGTTTACTTCATATAATTTATGTTTTCTCCTCTCTGTCTGTCTGTCTATCTATTAGGGAATCTGAGGATACAGCTCTCCTACTGCTGAAGGAGATTTATGACAAGCTAGGTGTGGCCTTTGAACAGCCACAACAGTAATCAAGTTTTATTAATGTGGATGTGCTTTCTTAACATGACAGTAACCTGAAAGTGATCAAATAAAGGACAGGTGGCTGAGCCAGAGGCAGCACAATCCTCTTCCAGAATGCCTTACCGTCTGGGTGTTACCTGACTGCCCCGCCCTCTCCTCCCTTGACAGTGGAGACTGTTTGGCTGGAGCCTGGTGATCTTCATTCAGATATGTCAGTCATGTTTAGGTGCCGCCTAAACTCCCACATCAGGACTGGGTTTGGTATCTGATAGCTGTATCAAATCCACCCAAGCATCACTGTCACGCTCCTGATTGCACTTTTCTGTCTGTTTTGAGTCATCCTTACTTTACTTTGCACTTGCACTTAACAGTCGTTGACATATCATACGTACAGCTGCAGCTGAATAATGTTGAAAAAAATAAGTATCACGATAACCAGGAGGTGGAAAAACACATCGAGTTGCATTTCATGTCCACTAATTCCATGAAATATATTTAAAAATCCCAGAATATAATTAAAATAGTAGATTGTAATCTTTATAGTTAGATTTATTTTCCAGCTCTTATGTACAGCCTCCACAAATCTGAATATGGTAGTACTCTCTGTCCTACTGTTTGACAAAGGAAGCCTGACATTAGCCCTTACCTTTATAAATTAGTGGGTCAGTTGGCTTAATTTTTATAAAATGTTTAGTTTCTGAAAAGGAAAATGAGGAATGATATTTTTGTATTTTACGAGTCCTCCTGACAGCTGTACTTTCTTTCTGTCAACATTAAGGATTTTTGAAACCCAAAGCAGCTACTACTACATTTGTGCAATGTAAGAATAATCTTAATTTCACTCCTTTTTAATTTCAATGTCCTGTACTGACACCATCATTGAAAGTGAAGTTCATCTTCTAACCATATTTTTATTTGAGTTTTATCAAATGTACACATGTATCTAAAAGAAGTAATCCTGATGAAGAGTTGTGTCATAAATGAAGGCGATAAATGCAGGTGCTTGAAAGGTCGAGCTGGTTGTCTTTTCATGGTGTGTGTCTGTATGTGTGCATGAGCACAGAATGTATGTTATAGCAGTGTGGAAACTGTTCAGAAAGACCAGTTCCACTTTCTCACCCGCAGGTCTGTGCCATTTTTATACCACTTCTTTCTTTCTGCTATTTTACAGTTGCCCCAAAACATATCTGTCTGAAATTCCTAACAGCAGTGTTGTCTTTATTCCTGGCATCTCACAGAGAGAGACCGTTCTAACTTTTGCATAATCTAAGGGCCAAATGGTACATGTTTCTCTCAACTGTACCTTTTGTATCAAAATATTGTCTGTATTGCGTGCACTTATTTGCTATGTTAGGCCAGGGTTAATGAGAGAATGTTCACATTGAAATCATATGAATTTGATTTAAAGAGCATGCTAAATTGATTATATAGAACTTGTGTTTCAAAGTAAATCAATTTATATAAACATATGCAAAAGAAGTATAGATATATCGGTGTTGTAAATATCACAAATCTTTACCTTCCTATGAAGCAACATGGGGCCCAAACTACATACTCGACAAACTCTGTGTTCGAGTAACTTTATAAATGACTCATATGTTATGCACTGTCGGGGCACCACAGCCCCCCACCATCAAAACTGTTAATGACCTGTATCTCGGCCCTTTGGGTGTAACATCCGCACCACAGATGAATTAACCTAATGGGCTTGTTCATTTTTCTTCTGTTAGAAATGCACTAAATACTAAATTATCATGTTGACGTTTCCTTGAACCTTACCATTGTCTCTGTTTCTGTCATTTTTAGCATCTGAACAGTAAAACAGGACTTCATGGTCCCTGGCTCCTCTTCCTTACCATAACTACTGTTTTTGCACTTGATACTAATATGTTAAATCATACCAAAAAAAACAAACAAATATTCTCCTTTCTGAATTTATAACCTATGAATATGGTTAAACGTTGTGTTTGCCATAATAAAACATTAACAAGCGACCTGGTGTGTTCTTTGGATTTCATGGAAGCATGCTTATTTCAGATTTGAAAACACAAATTCCCCTGTGACCTTTTTGTTTATGAGCATAGTGAGCTTCTTCGAAAGCAAATCGGGTCATGTACAAAGCAATAATGGTCCATCATAAGCTCACAGGGAGGGGAAGAACGTACACACAAGGCTCAGTAGTTCAGTAGTTGACATTTACATCTCGTTACTAAGGCAAATCCCGCGAGCATGCGCAGTAGAGACGAACACTGCAGCGGGTGAATTGACTGGCAACCTTGGACAACAACCATCAGGCAAGTTGAGCCAGTTGTTTTTGGTTTTGGCGTTTTGTCTTTAAGCTGTTCCGTCAGAGCTATTTGCTATATTGTCTATTTGTTCGTGTGTTTATCCGCAATGTACTGCGCTAACGGGTGACTAGAGAGTGCGCTTGGCTGAACCACAGTCTGCGGGCGTGCTGACTGCAAAGTTGCTTATTTATACCACGAGTCGCGGTAAATGATATTCGTGTAAATGCCACGCTCGTTGTGTGTGTAGTTGAGCCCACATTGTGTATGAAATGTGATGGCAGTCATTCAGTAATTAGGACCTACATAGTATTAGTGAGCCTCATGTGATTC